>JAYRBW010103169.1:0-19222 GCA_036023295.1 Invenusta paracnida
GCCCTCTAATGTTTAAGTCTTAAAGTTTAACACAATAGTAGTATTAAGAGTTTTAAAGGGCAGCAATATATTAAATTAGTAGGGAGCTACGCGCCTTCCAATTCAATATATTGCTGCCCTTTAAAACTCTTAATAATAGTATATTGTAAAACATTGAAAAAACTTAAGTTTGTATTTATTTTCAAGTGGGTATCCTACTGAAAATGTAGGATTCCAAAATTTCCTCTTTTCAAACTAACTTTTGTAAAAAAAACATGTAAGAGTGCATTAAATAATGAAATAAACAAAAAAAAACTTCACATATAGCTTGAATTGAGCAAACTTAATGTGTGGCAAGTTTTTTATTTTAAATCATTATATATGTATGCATATTTTATTACAGTTTTACAGAGATTATTTATTTGATTAATTTTCCTATAAATGGCTATCTGAACGATTAACACAGTTAATATTGCAAGAAAAGAAGGTGGTTAAGTGACAAATACTGGCCTTTTTTAAATAAACCATAACTGTTAAATATAAGTAAATTATATTCTTAAAAATATACTACTGATGCGTATTAATTATATTTTTCTAAAGAGAAAAAAAATTATATCACAAAGATTTTACTGCACAAAAGTACATCTACAATTATTTTAACAGCATGATAAGAACTATACACAATAATGCTCGCTTATTGTGGTCAAAATTAGTAAAAGGTTATTTGCCCCAATTATGCTGCCGATTAATCAATCAATATCTAAAAAACTAAAAAATTAAAATTCGTAAGAAGTTTTTTATTTTATTGTTTATAAAATCATTAAAATTCATTTTTTAAATCAATCAATCAATAAACCATATTTCAAAATCACCACTATTCTTATAAATCAGTCTATTTTCTACTTGTATCAATATGTTTAGGAAAACTACATACCATGTTATGTTTATATTTTCTGTAAAAGACAAAGATTATTTAGTATGAAAGCTATCTTTAATGATCTATTCATTTTGTGATTGGGTGAATTTTTAAATGTAAAGTGTCCCAATAAAAGCGGGATACAGCTCCAAATAAACGATCAAGTTTAAAATAAATGACAGATATTGGATTCAGCGAAACTTGAATTGCCCATGCAAAGAAATGCGCCAGATAACCAGTGTTCCTATAATACGAACTTAATTTTATTTTACATGCTAGTAATGAAATGTAAAACTTTATTAAGTGTATCCACCAAAATAATGTAGATCGACTAACTAATAATTACATTACAATACATATTACATCATTAAATAAGTAACATATTCTTGCAAAACACACAAATTCATTAAAAATCTATTTTTGTTTACCGAAGCAACTTGCGGTGAAGATATATCTAATGTGAGGAACTTGGACAACCTGACTTTAATTGGGTTTATTTGCGCCTGTATATTGGACATACATTATTAACTATATTTAGCATTTATGTGACTTAATCGAGTCCCGTTATCCTCGGGGAATTATGAAAATTATTGATTTAAAATTATAATGATACAGTATTGCACGATACAAAATGTAATTCATAAAATAAATAACAAATTTACCTGGGTCTTTGCTTCTGGAAAAACTGTAGACTGCAACATAGAGTAATTATACATAGAGTTTTGCACATAAATTTCATATGCATCGCGTGTTCAGTTTTGTCAATATATAAAATAGTTTTATTTTAATGAATTTGATGCACATGCGTAGACTAGAAGTAGTGTTAAATATTTTTATTAAATTCATTTTAAGAGCAAATATATATATTCATACAATTTTAACATGCGTAAGTTGTCTGTAATATACAATTCAGTGCATGAGTATCTAAATCTGTTTTACTGCATATACGATTTAATTGCTGTGAATTTTAGAACCATTATTTTGCTAAAGATTTTGGGTAGACGAATAGTCGTATAAAACTGCCTACCGAATCAATAAGAGTCGAAACTCTATGTAAAATTACTCTATGGACTGCAAGTCAAACTGGTGAATTTTTTGTGATTACCCGTTAACAGAGCACAATCGTCCACGACCCTTTTTCTATAAACAAAATTATGTGTTTTTATCGTTGGTGGCTGCCGCTTATATTTCCCGGTCCGCCTATGTTAATAAAATAATAATAATGATAAAGTAGTCCGTATATATATATAACTTTAACATATTTAGTATATTAATGTCTTTATTTAGTTTGTTCATTTGTTTCATACTTAAACTAATATATTCTTCTCAATAGGTTGATTTGAATATCATCAGCGGTCACAAAAACGTCTCTATATCTAGTCGTCTATATTAGTCGTCTCTCTATAAAAATAAAAATGACACGTTTTAGGAGTGAAATTCATTGCGTAAAGTCAGTGATTGTTGTTGACTGCCGTATAGTTAATACAAAATTTAGACGACAATTAAATGTGTTTTGAATTTCTACTCACTAAATATCAAGTGCAAAACTTATGTTTTTGGGAAACCATAGGCAATGTTCCCACAGAGTAGTAATTATAGATACTCGATCAATACTCTATGGCCTATTCAACTTCAAGTCAAATAATACTGCTGTTTTTACTTGAATTGTTAGCGATTATTTCCTTTCATACCATCAGTCTTTATCAATACATAATAATATTCGTCGATTATGCAATCGCATAAAATGTCATGACGATAATTACCGGACACGTATCAATTATTATTATCTCACTTGACCTTATCTTTGTTTTAGATTAATAAATGAATACGGTTATGTAATAATATTAAAAGAAACATTTGTTCAATTCGTGTTCTATGTATATGACGTAGTGTTTTATTTATAAGTATATTTACAGCTGGTGTGGAGATTATATAATGTACTCTAGAATACACTTGATTTCATAACAAGTTTTTAGTATATTGAGTCAAGCGAGGGGTGTACCAAAAATTATTCGAATGATCCTGTAACATATTGACTCTTTTATCAATCTAACTTCAATGTAGACAACTATTCTTACAAGAAATACTTCAAAGCCAAAACGTCTCAAACAATGAAGTAGATAATATTCAAGTGATTGACATTAAATTGATTTCTTTTTTAATGCAAAAACGTTATTCAAAGAATATATTTTAGTGCTCTAATTGCAAATTAAGCGTAAATATATTAGATATTTTATTCGTATTAAACTATTGACGAAGCAATTTAGAGTTCAATTAGATGCAATTTTAGAAAAAGAAATTTTTGACAGAGCTTTTGAAAAGCAGCATTTTAGACCACTTAACTGATTTTATATGTTCCTCGGTACATTCAGAATTTGGTTTTATACTAGTAAATGCAACTTAATAAAATAAACAGTTTTGATTTACCTTTTAATAATTAACTAGTTTCGTTTAAGTTTAGCTTTACATTCTGTTAGTAAGTAATCGCTTAAAATAATTTACCTCTGGCTATTATAGCTTCCTGCATTTGCCATTAATTCTTTTTATGTTGACAATAATGAAGTGAGTCTGTAGTTCAAACATAATTAAATGAATATATTTTTCCACAAAAAGTATGTCCACATTTAGCTAATGGATTGTTTTAATAACACAATTTCCAATAAGTTGTCTATTAATTAGTTATTTTTAGCAAAACGAAATATATATAGCTGTACATAAGATAAGATAACTATTTTAATGCCTCAAAATGGAATTATATACAATATTTACTTTAGTTTATAGTATTGTAGTAGTCAGTTTTTATGTAACGTACGTGTGTCAGTGTAAATTATTCACTTTTATCTACGCAAGTAAGTAAATTAAGTTTAAAGCTCAAAAGTTGCCTGTTTGCTTAAGGGGAGCTTCAATTTCCCCTTAAGACGGCTAAATGTTTTGAACAAATTGACAAAAATCAGTATTTTGTGTATTTCTGAAAATATTAATATTCGAAATCAATGTAAAATATTTATAAATATTGAGGTTAGTCGGTATCTCAAAATAAAACATGTTGATTAATACAAAATGTACCCATGTATGTACAAACCTGCTTGAAAAGATTTATTAGCGCACATCATTGCTGTGTCGTTTTTAATCTTGAAGCAATTTGTCATATGACGCCCTGTTTTATATTTAATTCTTATTTGGCATATTATTAACCATAGCGAATGGATTAATATGGTTTTAATAAGCCTTATCAGCTACTCCTAGGGATTAAAGTAGCTCTCTTCATTTTAGGATCCTATAGCACCACGAAATATTGTCATTCAAGTACCAATATCAGATATCAAACGACATCCTTTTAAAATGCCTTCGCTTTATTTAAATAGAGAATTAAAAATGCTGTAGAAATGTCTTCAAAATTGAGTACACAAATCAATATTGCGCATGTTGACCTTAACATTATTTAAGTAGCATAATTTGTCTCTTGCCTCCGCAATATTGACTAAATCGTGTCATTTATTTCTATATTTTATTATTCGTATTCGTTTCTAGATAAGCCGAATACGTGCGAGTACAATGAAAAGATGCTAATGCTAGATTATTCTGTAATTTATAGAATTATATTAAAAAGAAGCAAGCATGTCCCTTTATCCACATTGTTGCCTGATATTTTATTTTGTAATCTTACTATCAGAGTGTACGCCGTTGTATTTAAGCATTTGTTGTTTTTGATTTTAACATGTATGACTGTGTTTCATGTAACGGTTGTTTAGAAAAATATACGAATATTTTGTTAAAGTTAAGCACCTTTGGGGTGACTACATGCATCCTAAGTTCATGGACACAAATAGAGGCATGAAATTAAGAAAAATAAATGAGCTAAAATGTTGAAATCTGATAATTTCATCGTTAAACTGAAACACCTCTACCAGCAAACTCGAAAAAGACAATACAGTTATTAACTTACAAGTCACGTGATCAACACGGAAAATTGATTTATGGTAGTCTAGCAGCTGCATATTACCATATTCATACATGCCTTTTTTGGCAATCCATATTCCAGTGAAAAGGAATCATAAGGTATCTCTCTCCCCGAATAATTATTAATATTTCTGATATAGAAGTTTGAAACTTTTCATGTAGTTCAACAATGTTTTCTGACGTATTCTGTTAAAAATTGTTTAAAATGGTTTAATAATATAGCATTTTACGCGTTTTAATCATTAAAATATATACATATATATGCTTAAATTTCAAAATATTTTTATAATAAAAAAAATATTATTTACTTTGAGATTTATTATTTAAACTGTTCACTTATTTATTCATGTGAACAACGTTAAATTGAATGAAAATGATTTTAATCAAGTGGAAAGCGTTGAGGCTAAAACCACTTCTCAAGTTATGAAATTACAATATACAAGCACTTTTACAGGTGGCTAATTCTTTGGAAACAGCATGTATAAAGATTAAAAAATGTTAAAGACTAAAACATGATTTTATTCAGGTGGAAAGCGAAGTGACTAAAACCACTTCTATAGATTGCTCCACTTCTCAAGTTATGAAATTACTAATACCAGCAATTTTATGAGTGAGTAATCCATCTGGTATATATATGAAGCACTTATCTTAATATATTCTAAATTGTTGAACTAAAATACATATGCATATGTATATAATATCATATCTGTTTGAATAAATGTTTTATTTTTAGAATGAAGAATGCACCTGTGATTTGTTTGCCGTAATATCTGCTTACCATCTTAATTCAATATACTTATAAACATTTGCAAAATTGTATATCAAACAAAAAATGGATTAACATTATTTCGCATTATTTAGATATTGAGAATTAAAAATACTTTGAAATTATATATATATAACTTGCATTTATTCGCCCCAGAAATAAGCATGCCTACAAGCAGCAGATCAAAATTGAAAATATCTATTTTTAACTTATATCTATTTTGGTATAATATCATTGCTCAAGCTTCTAACAAAGAGCAAGGCCCAAATCTGCAGCATTTTTTCACATTTCCTAAAAAAAATGTGTCTTTTTTGTTAGCTCATTGAGACGACCTTTTACGGAACACAGGAACTAGAATCTTTTGTGAAAATAAAACATTTTAATGCAAATATTCCTCAAATTGGTGCTACTACATCATAATTGACATGGACCTGATCCTGTATGCATTATTGCCTCCTTTTACAAGAACAATTCCCTTTAAGGAGTAGTTCCTCAAAATGTTGTGAGAAGATTGTAGTTCTAAAGGATCGGAGGCTCATATTGTGTATCTAGGACAAACACAGCATTACGTCGATTAAATATTTAGGACGCAGAAATCATGGCACAACGAGTGAAATGTCAGTCATAATTAAAGGAACTCAGCAGATTAGCAGGCAATGAAAAGCATCGTTCCTTCGTCACACACAGCTTTCTAAGACCAATTTGTAGCTTTTTATGGAGAAATTACAAAAAAGAGGCGTCGTATACAATTGGCAATGTTCAGAATATAAGGCAGCTTATATATCAACTAGAGGAACTTGCTCAAAGGTCCGCATGAGCAAGCTGACACCAAAGTACATACATTGCAGGCAATTGGAATTTTATCATAAAGAATATATTTACGTGTCTTCTCATCAGTTTATGGAAAATACAAAGCATGGCCTCTAAAATGTTTACTTGATGTTAACATCTGGTACTGATATTTACGATGAAAAAGAGTATTATTTCGTTTGCTTACAGCATGTATGAATCAAAACACTCCAACAACAGATGTTCAACAAAATTATAGTGGCAATAAACTTTTTTCGAATCAAATCCAGAAACTCAATTGTGCTTCTTTGTGCAGAATGTTTCTTGTTAACCACATAAAAAGAGTCCATTGCATTTACACCTCATGAAAGAATGCAGATATCAACATCGTAAGGAATAGTTATCGTCCGATGGCTGAGACGAGAGCGAAGCTCGAGACGACAGCCATAAGACGATAACTGTTTTATCGTCAAATGTTGCACTCTAACAATCCAACCCGGCTGACTTATACCTGCTAAACAGATATTGCGCAATTTAATTATGTTCGAATTAATATCTTTGGATCATTTTGGTCTCTAATTGTAGTATACCTATGTAGTATATCTAGTATCACTATATAGATGAAAAATACTGCTATGAAATAATAGTATATTAGATATAATTTAAGAGAACGCAGGAGGTGATAACAAGAATGGTCACTAGCAAGTTATGCTATAACTTAAGTTATAGTCTCATGCGGCGATAACTAGCTCATTTGACGATAATCAAGGATATGACGCTAATATCAGAATGAGACTAGTAATGAATTTTATGATCCATGGAGTGGCGATAGCGAGTGTGACAGTGAGTAGGGACAGTTGACGGTACATTTCAAAGTGACAAAGTTTCGAGATATGGATAAAATCACATATGTTTAGGAAACTTATTCAGTACATATGAATAACTATGTAATTACAGACACAATACAATTCCGAAACATAATACTGTATTAATAATTATTAATAATACTAATATTGAACAGGTATATGATGATCTTAAATAAACAATTTTTTTTCTAGTTTTGTTTACGATAACAAAGTTAAATATTTAATTACTGCAAATACGTATTTACATTTCTATAAAAGTATCCATTTCAACTCATGAAATATTCATTCTGAAAACTGATGCTTAAATCAAATATTATATTTTTAGTATATAATTAGTATATAATTAGCTATGCATGTGTTAATGCCTACTAGACACAAAATAATTATATTTTGTGTTTTGTATATTATACGCTCGATTTATGTTATTCTTCCACTGCCATTTATTCCGCCTCCATTTTACATTTAACTTTTTAAACACTGTGGGGGCCGCGTCACTCTGTATTAAAAATGCTTCAGTGCTTTTATAATAACTCAGATTTGTCTAACATTTAGTGACATCTCTATAAATATACTCTAGATAACGTATTTCAAATTATTGTCTATGATTTTGCTGCAGTAAAAAATTACAAAGAAAAAGAAAAAAGCCCGTTAACTACCGTAGGGGGGGGGATCACTCCCCCGCCCCTTCCCGCCAAAAGAAATAAAATTGTGATAACAATGTACTGTAATTTAATAAAATTGAAAACAAGTGATATAATTATAATATAACAAAACAAATAAATATGGGATAACAATATAGTGTAAATACAATAATCTCAACACGTGAAAATTAAAACTAATAAACTCAAATAACAGTTATCAAACACCTAGAAACAATCGAAACAAAAGTCCAGAAACGTGTTTGAAACATGCTTCTACTATGTTGTCCACACACTTGCTTGTGACATCGGGCACCCAGAACTTCAACTTTCGTTTTTCGATCGATATCGCGTGAGCAGACGTTACAGCGACGCCTCACAGCAGGCTGAGGGATCGTGACAGCTGGAAAATGAGCAGCCTGGATGTCTTGAGGTAGTAACTGCTTCGCCAAGACACTATCAAAAAGAGCGCCTGGACGAAGCGATAGAAACAGAACGTATGCATTGCAAGCAGCTATTTCGAGGTAGTTGCAAAACAATGCAAAAGTCCATCGCCTGGTTTTTCTTTTATCAGGGGAATATCCCCTGCCCATTTGATATAAAGTATCAAACTTAGTGAGTGATGAAGGGGTCAGCAATCAATAGTGTAAAGATTAATAAGGATTATTTATCCCGAAATTAATCACGAATAACTAAACAAAACATAAGGGGGGCCAGAGAAGCCCTCCTCGGTAGTAAACGTTAGTTATTTTGCGGTCGTTAGAGGGTTAAATAAACATGTACGAGTATAATAATGAACAATTTGTTCTATATACGTATTTCATAATATTTTTAGATAATACATTTAATATTAATTAGTGAGTCATAATTGTTTTCTAGTATTAGTGAAATTAATGAAGTAATAATTTGATTAAAATATATTTTAAAAGCATATATAGGAAATGAAACGTTTTAAGCTTTGTTATTTAAGCTGTTGATAGACGACTATATTCAACTAATTATATTTCTATATTTGATTGTATTTGTTCGACTATTTGTTAGTGTTTGGGATAACGTTTATGTGGTTACATATTTGTTATCTTTCTATGTCTTTACTTTATAAGATAAATTGTTCTTGTAAATTAAACATTTTATAAATATTTAAAACACTTAGACGTCTGAAAACAAAACACACTTTTTGGGCTCCGGATATTTTTCTATCAAAATGTATCTTCTTTTTTATATTTATTGATATATTTTTCCTTTTTGGAATACCTATTACCAGCAAAAGCAGCAATAGTATGTGTTTTTACATCTTGACATATTCACACATTAAAGTAAATTTGGAACATTTTCCGTTTAATTATTTTACTAGTTTATTAGAAAATTTTACTAATTCAATGGACAAAATTTAAAAGTATCCGCTTACATATTTTTATTATCTAGCTAAGTAAAGTAAAACAATTAAATAATTACAAGTGTTACAAACACTTTTGAGTAAGCTTATTAATTTGGCTGTTAGTGCAATGCAAATTCAACTATCTAGTTGTGTTTGTTTACCATTTTTGTACCGTATACTTGCACACTTATACTGTTTCTTTGTTTGATAGTAAGTAGTATGTTTTATCACATTTCTGTTTTGTGTCATAATTTTAATGCTGAAATTACAAATTATTATGTTCTTTATCCAGGCATTAGACTAAAGTATATGAATAATATATTTTAATCCTAATCGCAATTATGCCGCCAATGCGCCAGAGTGTTTCATGTAATGGAAACAAAAGCAAAAATTATGTGGAATTTTAGAATTCTGCCATTAATTATTATTTTAAGTAGCATTTTGAATTTACTTCCAAAAATAAGCTTTTTACATTCATAGCAAACCATATAACCTTCTAATCTGTTGGAATGTTAGATCTACTTTACTTTTGAAGTTCCTTTTTTATACACATATGAGTAAAAACAACATCAACAATAATATAATCTCTCAATTAATTTTGCTATTTCAGTAAATTACAACAGTTAGTATTAACTACAGCTACAAATATCTAATTATTTTGTTTTTATTTAGTGTTTTTCAACACAATTTTAATTAAAAAAATATCTAAAAATACTTTATTCCCCATAACCCTTGTGACATTTATTAAAATGAAACTATTTCTTAATGACGTAAGACAAATAAAAATAGATTATACACTTTTAATAATTTCTCAATGTTCATAAATTTAAAAATAAACCAATTTTGCGCTTTGTGAGCATAAATTCATGATAATTATTTCATAATATAATTGGAGTACCAGAGGACTGGAAGCAATCCGATATGACGGTGAGATCAGTTGTATATTTTAGAAATTATTATTTCATTTCATATTTCTGCCTAGAAAGTTTCAAATATGACGTATCAGTGTAAATGTTTTCTGTATCGTAAACGTATTGTATTACATTATATTTAACTGCAAACAATTTAAACCTATATACGAAAACATGGGAGAAAACACTAGCCAAGCAAACTTAACGCGCAGATTTAATATGCAAGTTTAATCAAAATTATTAATTATAAACAAAAAAACAGTGATTCTAAAAAACAATTTACAATTTGTCGTAAGTAAGATAAAAATGCACCAACAAATGTATCTATTTAGTTTATGACAATTTCATATCTCTCGCATACAGTAATAATATATTTTAATATGTATATAGGATCGATAGTTAGCTACATGAAAACGAGAGGAGGCGAATGCCTCAACAGATTTTAATGCAAAAAAGTGCTGCTACTTCAAAAATTGGTAGACACTCAGAAACTTGTGTTGACATAATGTATAAATAATCGAGAAATAATAAATGTACGTTTACACGTATAAAATTCATAAAATACATCGATACAACACAGTTCAACTAATAATTACATTAACGCGTAGCTATGGGGTTCATGGGTAGCAATAACCCCCCCGTCAAAACTTTGACTGCGCCCCTAGGTATATATGCGCCCTTACAAGACAAATATTTACCTATTATGGGTGTATCTATGTTTTTTATTTTATCTATGCATATTTATGACTAATATAGTCTCCATATCTATAATAAGTTGTTTAACTGCAATTCAATTGTTGCTTAAATAATTATTTAAATACATGTGCGAAATTTAAAAGAAGAGTTTGATTATTAAAGTAAGTTTATCTACATATATATGTATATATATAGTAGATACATTGAAAGTAGAAAATGAAACGGCTCTTGCCGTTACAAAAGTTGTAAAAGAAACGGTTAACAAATTACCCCAAACAAATATTTAAGACTGTAGTAAAGGAGGTATAAACAAAATAATATGTATTACAGATTACATTAAATTAAGCAAATAATTTGTTTTAAATACTAGTCTAATAAATGTGTCTAGATCAGGGACCGAACTCGACACCTTTGGTATACAAGCCTTTGTACAACAAGGTGGTTACCACGTACATATATCGATTCCATTTCAACTTTGTAGGTCTAGTATGATGAAATCCATGATACCCTTCATGTGATCAAGAATTTGTCACAAAGTCAATCATCAAGTGATGCTTGTTCCTACATCTTGCAAATGCAAACCTTTCCCTTTATTGTGGCTGCATGTGTGTCCCAATATATATGCTGGCCGGCATTTCTTCGACCTTTGAGTGTTTCCCTGCAGTCAAGGTCATGTGACTTAGTTGAGACAATCGAGGAGACACAAATACTAATATCGACTCTAGTCTGTGAGAGAGGATGAAGAGAGGTATGAGAAAATGTTCAAGTGAGCAGTCAATGATGCCAATTTTATCAATGTTGAACCATCAAAGCCGAGAATCGGAAACAAACAACAACACAGGGCTAACGCAGAAAATGCAAATTCCGAAAATCAAATTTCCCCTTATTTTAAATCCAGCTTTATTTACCTTTCATAGATCATGTTATCTCTCATTTGAAAATCCGTTTCCAAACAACCCTGAAAGATGTAATGTTAGCAATGTTTTTAATCCCTTCAAAGCTCGATTATATAAAAGATTCGACAATTGAGAAGATAAAATTGGATGTTGTATGTAATTTAGCATTTCCTGATTCACTTGAGCAGGACAATAATTCAGTGGAAGGAATGCTGCAGCAACATTGAAGATAAATCATCACCACTGCAGGGAGCTCTTCAGCAATGCAATCAACTGTTTTATTCAAACATAAGAGCGATATTTAAGCTGTTGATAATTCGACCAGTTGGCTCATGTTCATATGAGAGATCTTTCAGCAGCCTTCGACGACTTAAAACGTGATTTTGAAAATCAATGGTAGAAGAACGTCTAAATAACCTAGCCTTACTACTGTGCATTCATGGAAACACTCCTTTTGTTAGAGATCTCCATCCCATTGATGTACATACTTCGAATATGGGATAGACCAATGAGTAGGCGGATTTCTCTTGCTTTTGACAATCAAATGTTTATTATATTATGTCAATTAATGTATCAATTTAACAAACAGTTCTGCCATAGTTATTTTTCATTTTTATATTTCATTTTGCACTCTGTTGACTGTTTTTTTGGTTCATTTACGCTTTTGGTTTTATGCATTAAACTTAATCAATTTAAGTTTTGCCAACTGTATTTTCTAAGTAGTATAATAATACTATCTTGTACATATTCTGTTTAGTTATTGAAATTAGAGTTTATTGACTGAATACTATCTAAGGTTCTGCACCTAATGTATCCTGTATTATTATATATCTTGTATGTATTCCATTATGTTTAGGTACTGAAATTATCATTTGTTGACTAAAAACATTTATCGATAAAACTAGCAGTTTGATATTCTTATTTTAAGTTCTCTATTTATTGTCTTACGCATTAAGTTTTTCCTACAGTATGTTTTCTAGTATATATTAGACTATCTATTCTTCTACATAGTCAGAAATTTTTACTGAAATTAGTGTTTATTGAGTAAACTACCTAGGGTTCTGCCCCTAATATATCCAGTATTATATATTTTGAATATATGCGGTCATGTTTACTGAAAGTAATTATAATTAATTGGTGATAGAAAAATTTTAATTTATTTAAAAAATATGCCGCACCAAAGAGATCTTTGTGCCGGCTCTTTTCTAAATTCTGCCTCCCCTGAAATTTACGTCTAGCCATATAAATGGTATATATGTACCTATGTAGACTGTAGTTATTTGTTGTTTCAAAGGCTTATTTTTTGTGATGCAATATTAGTTAAATTGGCTATACTCGTAATTTGGTGATTAGTTGTTTCTTTAATTAATTGTTTAAGCATTACTGTCGATTGTTTAATTGGAATTATTAAGCGAATTTTATAATATAATTTAAATATTCTTTTATTAGATTTATTCGAAATATTCTATTAATATATTTCATTTAAATAAATATAATCATATTTCAAATTATGCATGTCTACTTATATTTTTAGATTGAATTGGAAATTTGCTTACAAATATTATATAATTTTAATTACTCAACTAACAAATTGAAGTATACGCAGACATAATTTAATATATAAACTATTATAGTCATTTTATTTATTTCAACTGTACATTCAAGTATACAATATATACTAATAGATACTTAATTATAAATTAAGTTATCATTTGAAAGTTAAATATATTTAGATAATTGTGTATCTATATTATAGATATATTAATTATGTGAAACATTTTTGTATATTAGAATGTGCGTTAAGAAGTAATTTTGCATTTCAATCGCTTTATATTACAATTTTAAATTTACTACAACATAATTTTATTCAACTACATTTCCTATATCATAGTACTATAATATATTTTGAATATATGTATAATACACAGTCCAACTTTGGCAATATAACCAAAATAGTAAAACATTAATGAATAACTTGATTAAGATATAAACATATATTTTAAATTTATACACATTAACAATGTACACATATTAGTATCGATATAACATTTCCAAATGCCACGAAGAACAAACATTGAACAACATTATTTTACAATACATGGATTTACCAACGGTGAATTTGACACACTCTTCAAATACGATATATATACACAAAATACATTTGGAATAATATTTTGGAATATGAAAAATTTACATTGAAAGACAGTATAACAA
The DNA here is from genome assembly GCA_036023295.1 of Invenusta paracnida. NCBI lineage: Eukaryota > Metazoa > Platyhelminthes > Proseriata > Coelogynoporidae > Invenusta > Invenusta paracnida. The sequence continues at coordinate 14,010 of JAYRBW010103169.1, forward strand.
TAAACTTGGTTACAACATGAGATTTATCCAAAACATCAAACATATCAATTTACCAAGAAATTGTTTCAAAAAATAGCCAAAAATTTAAGACAGAAAAATATGTTGAACAAGTAAATCAATTATAAAATACGCTTTTCATGTCCATAATATTTATATGTACAAAAAATACTAATATTATTGAAATAATCAGAATATCTTTTTTGGTCGATAAAAGTGAACATTTAAAAATAAATGAAGACATGTATAACATGGGGTATATAATGTTTGAATCATTATCTGATCTTCAAGTTAGTCAATAATACTTCGACCGGATCTACGAGTTGAAGGAGTGGTCGCCCCCTTGGTACTAGAGCGACAAATTTGAATCACCTCTTTACGGAACAGCGGTTGGGAGATGATATAGATCGGGAAATTGAGACAGTTATTGACAAAGACGAGAACATAGGCGACCAGCCAGGCCTGATTGAGAGCGAGAGAGATCTCAGTTTCCAGATAGGTTCGTAGAACGTGGATAATACTGAAGGGGAGATTACAGATGAGGAACATCGACGTGACCAAAAGCAGAGTATTGGTCACTCGAGTGTCTCGTCGTTTGGAGGTTCTTCGGCGAGTCGACTGTCGTGAGAGGATGCTACTCATCTTGAAGATAGAAAACTTGCGCGAGGTTGTATTGTTTTCTGTAGTTGGTAGAGCCGAAGTGTCCTTACTATCATCGACCTGTTTTAGCGGTGAGTTAGCATTACTGGTATCGGCAATAATTGCCAATTGTTTAGGCCGAAGTGACGTGGAAGACTTCTTTAATTGTGACGCAGAGCTCGATAAGCGTCGTGTGCTCATCCGCATGTGGGAGATGATGGCCACGTTGCAGCTGAGAATGACAGCGAAGGGAAGATAGAAAAGTAGCGTGGTATCCAGTATGTCGACGACAACTGCGATCTCTTCCGGATAGCTGACGCAAATATTGTGATGGAGACCCGAGGGAGGTGGAAGCGTGTTGTTAAATATGGGATTCAGCATGAGATCCGACGTGAAGAGAACGTGTAAATTGAGCAGCGCGATTACAAAAAATATAATCGGCCCGCCGTACTTGTCCACGTTGACCGCTTTGACCTTGACCCAAGCGGGCGTCATGACAGCGATGACGCGCTCAACCGATATGAGTCCAACGAGCGCGGCGCTTGAGTGAGAGGTAAAGAAGACAAGGAAACTGAGAGACTTGCATGCGAAGGAGGAGAGCTCGTTGGGGTGGACTTTGAACATGGCGACAGACCAGTAGCGTAGCAGGCCCACTAGCAGGACGATACTGTCGCATATAGAGAGGTTGATGAGAGTTCGTCGGGAGGGCATCATGTTGAACTTGCGCCGAGAGAGGATGACCACGGAGATGAGGTTCTCCGTCACTCCCAGAGGTACGAGGATGGGCACCACGTACTTCCACATTTCAGAGTCCGTAGTATACGCCACTTCCTCCCCAACCAGTGTCCGATTTGTTGTCATTGTTGTACTGTTTTGACTGATCAATACGCTGTAATTAGGCTTGGAAATTTCGTTATTATCTAAGTGAACACGGTAATACTGACGAGTATTAGTAAATGTGTAGACTATTTCATGTTTGACAAGTTAATATATATATTTCCCCGATTTTCTGCCTTTACTGTTTTAATGGTTGGCAGTTGAGGTTTTCTCAATTATGATTTATCCAATTGAAACGCTTTCAAATTGACATCGACTATGATTGGTCAAGCTGTGTTTAACTTCTTATAATAATCCTAATTTTGGATTAAATATTAAGCGACTTCTTAATAGCATCAAATGAGAAAGAATAAAATAACATATTAACTTATTACATAATTTGAGTCATAATTTAAATATTATTAAACACACTATTTAACACAAAATGAAACAACATACTTCTAAATAAGAACACTATTTATATTTAAATTATATAATTTATGTTGATATAAATATGTTTTTTAAATTTATACACGCATAACTAATAACACACATGATTTAGTAATGGAAATACATATATATATATCCCACTGTCATGAATTTACTGATTTATTATTTACATATTATGTATAATTATTATATTATATTGTAATTATGTTATGTTATGTTATGTTAGGCTATTAAAATGACCGAAAAAAGCGTCATATTATTATATGTTTTATACATTTATTTTATTGTTTTTATATTATAATGTTTACTGCATATTTCGTAGTATTATATTATTATTACTGTTTGAATTATATATATTTAGGTACTCATTAACGTGGAACACTGTTTATATTTTTTATAATATTCTTTATCCAATAAATTGCTTTCATTTCTAGTTCAAATTCATTTCTTTGACAAAGAATTAAATATTTAACTTTATTTATTTTACTTAATTCAACAATATTGTTTTCTGCATGAATACGAGTTAAAGCATGATTTATCGCGTTATTTTACTTGGTGCTTTTTAAACTTTAATTTAAAAACATTCAATATTTTGTCAATATATAAGAACGTTTCTTGACATAAAAATTGCGACATTTCAATTTCGATATGTTAGATTTGTTGTGCCTTTATTTGATATAATTAAGGTGAAAAAAACCGAGATTCTTCAATTTCGTATTTATGATTTAAACTAATAAAATAGTCACGAATATCTAATGGTACAAAGCTCATAAAAATACAATGAAAAAGTTTAATTTGATTACATGTGTAGATGACGTTTGAGTAAACGAGTAACATATTTTTAAGGTTAAATAAAATTGAATATATAATTCAATTAGGTACTCGTACTGCATCGGTTTTTAAAAACATTTTTAATATACAGGTTTCACGTATTGATGTATGTAGAGCATCTTCTTGAAACCACATTTTTTTCTATAAACTGGCATCTAAGCAAAATGTCACTAATGGAAAAATAACAAATGGCGAATTTTTCTCTGAAAATCGTTCGTGTTTAAGCCATGTTGAGTTAATTAAAATATATTCTGAACGTATTTTTTTTAAGTAAGGCGGATATTGAAATAACGCAGTGAGTAAATAATTTAATAGTAGTAACATAGGTAATACTCATGATGTCTATATACATACTATATTATTGTTATATACAGATATACTTACAGTCGGTCGTATATGAGTTATACATAAATTATACTCTTACTATACATATATACATCTATATATAATTTACTGCGGGTATAATAATTAAAATTATATAATTTTCACGCGTGACTGATTGCAAGAAAATACAAAATTTGTTATTGTGTTTGTGTTTGGAATATTTTAATTTTTATAATTAATATATTATATTAATGTAAATTTATAACACTTATCTGCACTAAATTTATTTGTTTTAAAGACTACTAGAACATATGAATTATTCAAGCAACAATTAAGCAGGGTATCTGCAAATTTATTTAACTCTTCAACTAATTAAATGTCTACTCTCGTATATATTTCAATTAAATTGTAAACAAGATGTATACACTTCAGTAAAATAAAACTAAACTCATACATTTACTATTGTTCTATTTTCATTTTTGATTCGACTAGAATATTGTAAAAAATCAGAATTGATAGCGACATGTTTCGTGTATTTCAATACACATGCTCAGACATAGTCAATTAATATTAAACTATACAATCCTATATTGAGAAAAGGTAACGCATAGTGATTAAAGGTTATCATTAGAGTTAGACATTGGTATACACGAATTAGGTGAGCACAATTAAAATATTTGTAAGAAAAGGAAATTTCTTGAATTGACTGAAGTTTGGTTAAGAGATAGATTACAGTGATTAATATGTAGAACCTCTTTAATAGATAACTTTATAGCTGAATTGGCATGATCTAATATAATAAATTAAAATCAGAATAAGTACAAGTGCAAGAACATGTTAATCTGTAAGAAGAGATGAATAACTTAGAATAATATTTTAGTTATGTTCGAAAACCGTAGTGAATATGTGCCGTTTAGTTTTACCAGTTTAAAATTGTAGTCATTGAGAATTTGCCTCAATTTAATTACAATCTGCCTAGTTTATTTCAAGTATGTGTTTTAACGTTTTCAATAGCATAGCGTACTCATGCAACGTATTCAGTTATATATATATATAATTGAATAAATGTTAGATTAGAATATACCCATGTATATTAATCTATTTGGATAAAATATCATACCTAAAGCTTTATTATTTCTATTATTTTTAAATTACTGATTTTTTTTTTGTAAAACATGTATATGTGTGGGTGTGTGTATGCATTTGAAACCAAATAACACATATTCACCTAACAATATATACTTTAATCTCTAGTAAGTACATTGCTCTAATTAAGTACATTAATAATTCTAAGTGCTATAGTAAGTACTATGCGGTACCATCGTCAAGCCAAGAACAAGGGTGTCTGTAATGTAGCTTCAATTGTGAGATGCTAGCAGCCAATTTGTTCTAGTCATCGTTCAGGAGAACAGGCATTTTGACGGCTTATAAATCAGGCTATAGAGTGCATTTAATGCTCAGTTTTAATATCATAATCGTCAAGTGCTCGGGAACTAAAAGCATCTAAGTCGAATTTTTAGGGATATATGGATTTTCTGAAAGGGGTTAATTTTATTGGAAAACGACATTTTCTTATTCTTATTTTTATCTTTTTTTTGTCAGCCATCTTGTTTTTTTTATCGAAAAATAAATGTTATTTATGAAATTTATGAAATTTATCTTTTATCAATGACAACAGTACAATTGTGTTATACTTTTCAATATAAGAAGGCACAAATAAAGACTTCAACATATAAATATTTAAAAAAAAGAAGTATGATTGTAAACAAATATGTAACAATATCAGTATAACGCTGAAAATATTGATTAAGCAAGCTGGTATCTGAGGTTCTTGTTTTTTTTAATTGTCTAAATTTCCTTATTGAAGTGTTTACACCAAAAAGTTGACTTCTTAATCCATGGAAACAGGTATTATCTCATGCGATTAAGGAAATTATTCATTTTCACTTAAGGAAAATACCTACATTAGTGATTCCCTCGTTAAATTTTTAAAATATATTGTATTTAATATTTTACAGTTTTAATGTAAGCATTAATTACACTTTACAATTCACAATTTTGTGTTCATAGTTATATTTTATGAAAAAAAAAAATAGATAAAGTTTGTTAAGTAGGTACTTTCCAATAACAATATATTGCGAAATGAGCGCAACAGT
>JAYRBW010103180.1:0-19221 GCA_036023295.1 Invenusta paracnida
TTTGTTATTCCGAGCCTGTGGTTTTTATTTTTTGGGTATTACACTGAAATAAACCAATCTATGTATGGATAAAAAAAACGCGATTTTTTATTCGCCAATCTATATATAGTTGAAATAAAATTATTTGACATATTCCTGGAGCATGATAGAATGGATACTTGTGTTATAGCCATAGTTTATGGAAACAACTATGATACGTTTAAGCCTTATTTAATAGTCACCGAAGTAATCGTAATAATTATTTGAGATTGTAGTATTTTACTTATGTAATCTGTCCGTTTGGTAATGTCTTTTGTTTAATTGATATATTGGTTTTATAAATCCAAAATTTATTAATAAAATAAAGCAAAAGTTTTGAATGTTATGTTGATTTTCTCTTGTAATGTATGTAATTGCTATTTGGTAAAATAGTGTTACCTTTTAATCTATTTATTACAAACTGTTTTAGAATACTGCTTCAATTTTTTTGTGGTCGGATAATTAAAACCGCTTTAGTAATGTAATAAAATACATTTTCAAACAATATTTATGTTATAATTACATCAGTATTGCTCAATTTTTATCGAAACGAAATTTTAATATCGCTTTTTGAAACTCATATGTGTGAAATTCATTCAAATAAATAAAATTGACTGTGATGGAAATTTAAAATTGGTATGTAAAAATCAATAATTTATATATTTTCATAAAAATAAAACTATATTTTTTATTCACATTACAAATAAATAGTAATATTACAAATTGTTTTTATTATCATATGTGTTTTACATTAGAACATTTTGATTACATTTTTTCATCAAAATGCTACAATGCTAGTCAGATTATTGAATATTTAATCGCCATAAACACGTTAATATTATAGATTTTCATTAAAAAAAATTCCGCCATTATTCAAGGTAATAATATTGAATATAAGTATTGTACGTAAATTATCAGTGAAAAAATACGTTCAACTCTGTTTTTCTAAAACTTTATATATTAAAATTGATTAAAACTGACAAGCGTTCTCGAAATTTCACCAGTAGTGTAATGCCGATCTCTCTATTAGTCAATTCCCCAAAGATTTATTTGTGGAAAGAACCAAATTGCTATTTATATACATTATACATAGAGCTAAAGAGAGCAGTTATAGTGAATAAAATTAACTCTGGTTCATAGTATGTATATGATATAATACTAAACCACAACCTACTGAGGAAAAATGATGGAGAACGACCCTAGATTGTGTAGAGACCAAACCAACATTGGAATAGATCTCCTAAGGGAGAGAGTTGGTGAATATCACAGTATCCATCCCTGAAAACAACAATTAGTCACACTTAGCAGCCACGGAAGCTATTTGTCAAATCCCAAAATGGTTAATCACGTGACGTAATTATTATTTCTCTTTTTGTAAAGTTTGAACAATCACCTCATTCCCACCACCCTCCCGCTTGTAAAAAAATATGTTATGTAATATATAAATATGTTAACTTATAATAATTAATTAAACATTGATGTAAAACCAATTGTTGATTATAGTATTTTAAATTTTATAAAGTAGGAAAATTAACGGAAAATTAGCTCTGCACTGATTTGCAGTTTACTCAAATGATATATATTAGCAATTATATAATGCTAAATTTAGGTTATATATATTATTAAGTTTAAAATTATACCCATGAAACAGTTGACATAATTTATTACGGAATTGAATGTGACATATGATTTGAAGTGGAAAATATAATTAAAATATTTAACTGCATTGAATAAAAACTATACTATTACTTCCAGAATATCATTTTGTATAGTTCTGTATATACGTGTACTAGTTTAAGTATATATAAGAGAATATCTTTCGAAATGTTAAAACTTAGAAACGATACTATTTAGTCTTTATTTAGTTTTATTACTGTTTAATTTAAAACTTTTAATAAGTATACAATAATTAAAATTTAAGTGGAAGTTTGTTCATGTATTATAAATTAAAATTACTACATTTTATTTTATTCGGTATAAAATATATTCCAAAAATCTAAATATATACCATCTTCTTACACATATTATTACAACAGAAAAGTTTTAAAATCCTCATAATTAACAAAACGCCATAATTTATATAGTTTATTAATGAAACACAATTTTAGTAAATAGTTTTTGTAAAAATATCAAAATATCAAACAACATATATTACTGTCATATTATGTTTTTTCATATATATGAATAACCACGTGTATCAATAATATTATATACTTCAGTATAAAAAGTTAAAACTACAATTAATTTAATTAAAAATCCCTGGTTGTTAATCGGAGTATTAAGTAAATAAGCTGCAGTTAAAGCTAAACTTAAAACAATTAACCTGTATTCATAATGATATCTGTTTTTGATCGACAAAATATATTAAAAAACAAGTATATCTGCCTTTTCATAAATTAATTTGGATCACTGCTTTTGGAGTATTCGTGTTTAAATATACTGTTTTTCATCGAATTAAATATATACAAAAAGCAATGAAACTTTGATCAACAAATATAAAATCCTGCTATGCATCGATTAATTTTGTTAGGCAATAAAAGGAACTTTAATCTGTATAAAAAGATCAAATTTTAAAGTTAAGCGATGAGAAAAAGTAAGATAATAAATAAATAGAATTAAAACTATTTTGTTATGAAACCAAGTTGGTGCATGTTAAAATATAAGTTTTAGTGAAAATGTTAGATTTGAATTTAAATTTAACTGGGCCAGAATGCTTCTTTAATCCTACTAGATCATCCGGGATCACTCGATGTTGCATTGCCGATTTCCTGGGATCGATAAAAACGAGAGGAGGATTCGGCTGATAGCTTTCAGATAGCTAAAAGATTTGAATATTGAAATATGGATTTCCACTTAGATGAATAAATTGTGGCAAAGAATAAAGCGAAGCAAATAATATATAGTCAATTGTTTTCTTTGTCTAATTCAAAGAATTAATATGATAGGTGAAAAAATCATTGCAATGGTTGCAATACTGAAAATAACATGAGCACGACAAAATTATGATAATTCAGAAAATAAGTTTTACTGACAATTTCAAACTATGTACTGTTCAAATAGAAATATATTTAATAAATTCGTGAGGCTTATCGCCAACACGTCGTTAGAGTATTTGAAAAAATCAGCATGAAGCAAGTGCATAAGTTTTATTACGCAATACGATAATATACCTAATAATGATCATTAAAAATATAATAGAACTAAAGACCTGTGAGAAAAACTAGATTGCAATAAATAAATACAATGCACGTGAAAAAAATAATAAAGGAAAATATTCCGTAGAATTCAAACGATGCATTACGCAATAATATGTACTTATAGGAAATTTCATAGCAGCTGGGGGAATTATTTTGTTATTTTGTTATGAATGTTATACATAATATACTGTATATTTTTACTGTATGACATTAATTGATTCTTTTCCCTTTTTGAATATTTTTGATTAGGAATAACGTTACAAAATAATATTTCAAAATGTGCAACATAAAAAACAAATAACATTTTGTGAAATTTCAATCTTGTAAATATTGCCCAATGCGAATTTCAGTAAAATGGTAAATTTTGAGGAAATAGTCGATTATCTTCACAAACAATTCATCTGCATTATTAAGAACAATGCTGGTACTATAATGCTTAGGGCTTCTATTTGCACACTATTTAGTACGAAACATAATTATATATTATGCCTATGTAGAAGAGATTGTTGCTATATATTCATTGTAACAGTGTATCATTCAGTGATCTACAACTCCACAAAGTATTGAACACAACATCATCTCAGTGTAGTTCTATGAAACTTAGAGAGAATTAGCAGAGTGGTCTACGTACATCTTAATATCGACCGAAAGCATAACTACACTCCCCTGTAATTACTACCGTGTTATCGAGAGATACATCTAGTAGAAATGATGTTTACTAGGCAGGCCATGTTAAATCTCGGTAATTATATTCCTCCGACATTTCCCACCACTTCTTCTGAAAATCTGAAAGTATGCCGAGATGTTCAGGCTATCCTTTCGTAGATTATTTAACTAAAAATGATTTCTGCTCATATTATTTATTTTCTAGTTTCAGTGATAATATTATGTTATAAAGATTCATTTTCTTAACAAATCTTGTGATTTAATTTTATGACTGTTCCATTCATTGTTAATTTTTATATAAAACTTTCATTCTCAATGCAAAGATATACCTAAAATAATATATTTTTTGTACTATTAAAAATAATCTAAGATTACAAATTAAGAAATATCCACACCATCGATTATAAACCTATATTGAATGATATATTCGATAATTAAAAGATTTTTTGTGTGCAATTTCCTTATAATTTTAAAATTTGTGTCCTTCATTTTTGAATTGTGATATTACCCGCCCTATATTAATATATATAGATAAAATTATATTTAAACAAATATAAAAGCTCAGAAGTCCTTTTAATGTAGCGTAATTTATCAATATGCAAGCCGTTATACACAAACACATAATATTCATATTTCTGTTTCAAAGAATGATGAAATCAATGATTAGACGATTGCAGTAGATTGTATAATAATTGAAGCCTTCTTTTTTTCATCCTTTTCATTACAATAGTTGTTTCTTTATATGTATGTATATACCTACAGAAATAAGTAAAATTTTTGTCAAATGGTTGTTATCTATTTCACATATGCAATTTGCGGTATATTCATACAGTATTTTTTCATTATTTTCTGTATGTGATTACCGGATAAATGAATCACACGAATAACTATACTATCAATAAACATTTCTTTTTCAAGTAGCCAATAAAACATACATTAATGTATTTTAATTTTTTTATCTTACACATTAAGCTTCTACTCATAATATCGATATGATTTCAAGCAAATGAAATGTTTAATATTTGAAGAAAAAATATACAATAAAATAATCTTCCTTCTCCTCTACATGTTCAACTGTTTATAATAATCAATTCATTTTATAAATTACCTATAGTATCAATAAAGTAATAAATCATTACCTTAGCCTTCTTCTCTTGACGACGTTTCTGTTTGAAAATGCAGTAAACGGTTGTGACGATGCCAATGGCCAGAAAGAGAAAGACTACAATCACTACTGCAGCCGTTTGATTGGTTGCGTCTCTCTGCAATCGATCGATATAGTATTAATGCGCATGTACAGAAAGATTAAATAAAGTGCAAACATATAAAAAACAAGCAGCTAAAATACTAATTCATAATAAATTGGTAGTCTTTTGATTTATTCTTACTTTCCCTTTAATATTAAAACAGACAATTTTTTTATAATTTCATTTTTTTTGTTTTCGAATTGATTCTAGAATATTAAATATCAAGAAAGAAAATATATACAATTATAGAGAATGTGGGCAAATAACGCCCGTAGTTATAAATAACTTACATAATACCTACGTTTGTAACATTCCATATATATATGTGTATACATATCATACGTAAGTGAAGGTACAAGTATATGTATGCAACCTACCTACATGTATTTATGCAAGGATATGAAATAAATTTATATATGCACTAAAGCATACGAGTTTTGATGAATGTTGTGAAGAAAAAAATGATTTTGTATATTGATGTATTTAAATATGTATAAATATTTCTTTGCCAAATAATACGCTTAACCAATATACAATTATTATATATCCTTTATTGTATTTATAACTTAATATAAAGAACGAATTGATGAAATGGTAAAATTTAAGAACATCAAAAATACTTTAAATTTAAAATTATTAAAATTATTAGAATTATTTTAATTTTTTTTAGTCGTTATATATATACCAATAGAAAGTTTTGACCAAAAAAGTGTATTTTTTGTTTCGTTTTAAATATTTTAAATGTTTTAAATATTTCGTTAAAAAATTATGTTTAAATGCAAATAAAAATAAGAAATACTTTTTGTTTTAAATACAAGAAACATATTATCGATTGTAAATTCTATCTACACAGAAAAAAAAAATCTTCAGTGTTTAAACTTCGAATCAAATTGGATGTTCACCAATTTTTTTCCAATTAGTGAACCCAATTATAGCCTAGTTGGACCAAAGGCAACATGTAAACGCAGACCGGAACAAATATTCATAAGATTCACATGCAACGATTCAGACGATGCGATAGCTTTTGCAGTTACACATATAATTTGCAAATTTCATATATAACATGCAGCTTATAACATGGTAATTAATTGATAACATACTTTGATATGTATACGTGTCTAAATATACTTACATTTTCAATAATGAAAAATGTAAACGAAAATAACCAAACATAAAGCTTCCCCTATATGGCAGAGGAACTAGGTAATTTTATTAATTAAAATAATGAAATCTTATTTATTCGAAGATAATAAAACATTAACATTTTATGTCAAAGTTGAGAGTCGATATTATTAGTAAATTAAAACTTTTAAATATTAGAGACCGAAATTTTGTAAGAACTAACAAATTGGTGGGATTCCCGTAGCATTATGTTGAAATGAAAAATATATTGGAAGCCAAAATGCTACCTAATTTTGAAACATAAAAATTAATAATTAATTAAAGCCTTATATTTGGTTGTTAAACAACCATATTTTTTCATTAGTAAAAACTACTTTTACAAGGTTATATCTATAGTCATAAATAATAAATGTATAAAATCAACCAGATTGTGGAAATATTGGTAACTTCAATGAATAACAAATTATCACAGCTATAATTAAAGATTTTCATTCTAATATCTTATAATGTTACATTATATAATATGTATATAGTCAAATATGTTATTTAAGCTCTGCTAATCATATGTATAAGGAATACATTTTAACAATAACTAGATTGTTTTATATTTATTGGTTTGGATATTCGCTGTTGGTGTCTAACAGTGTCTTTCCAACAGTATGGCATACCTTGGTGATGACATAGATCTTGATATTAATAAGAGCAATGACAATAGCAATAATAATAATTGATTTTATTGCAAACAGTTACAAATAAAAACTAGAATCCACAAATCTAGACGGAACTATAACCATCAGTTTAATTATTATTAATTTTATTTTGAATCTATTATTTCGAATATTCATTTCAGATTGGATATTTTAGAAAAATAATTTTGATAAAAATCTATTTATTTATATAGATGATAACATATTTATTCGAATATGTCTTGTTTAATATTAACATTTTAATCAATATAATGGCCGCCTTTTCAACACTATCATGTAATGCGAGCGAAGTAAAAAATCTGTGCATTTCTGTGCATATTCAAATGTATGCCTCGATTAAAATAGTTGTATTCATAAATTCTATTATAATTTATTAAAAAACAATTTATATAAATTTTATAATTTCATTTTAGTAATTATGATAAGTTATAGGAAAATATACGCAGATGAATTGTTATTTGTGTCCGATTTAAAATATATCGGTATAATATACTCGTATAAATCAAACTGTAAATATTACTTTCACTTATTACGTATGAAGCACAAAAATTAAGAAATGGACTCTGCATATAATTTTATATTTTTTTACTAACTTGACAGAATTATTGAATATAATACAGTCAATAACCAATGATAAAAAAAAACTAGAATACAAAATGACAGAATAAAACGATAAAGGCTGCAAATAAATCAAATGACTTGAAGACAAAGGAATATAGTAATAGGAAAAAATAAAAAGTATTATGAATCAGTAAGTTAACTTTATCAATTATAGTGTGATTAGTAAACTTTATCTAATTTTAAATAATAGTGTGATATCATTTATTTCGAAATAAATGTTTAGTGTATCTGTTTATATATTTTATTGTTATTACAAGTATGGATAGACATTTTGTAATAGATAAATACATTTTAGTATATACTCAACATATTTTTAATTTGTTCAATAATTGCAATTGTATTTAATAATATTAAGAAAATATTAAACTAATTTTAGTTGCTATAATTAATTTACTTAGATAAAAGAATCAACTAGATGTTAAATAATGCTTTAATTCACATTAAATGTATAAAACATTATTTCATAATATGAAATGCATTTATTTTAATACAGTTAATATTAAATTAACTATATTAAGACTTGAAATTAATGAATTAATTATTAAGACTTGAATTAAGGCTTGATATTCGCCATCAGTTTGGTATAATAAATCGTAAGTATACAACAAAACGAAATTTCGAATTTTGTTAAGATATCAAATAATTTATTGTTACTCTGAAAATAATTATAAAAAACTATATTTATATTGCGCAATATAATATTCGATATATACATACATACATTTATATTAGTGTATGTACAAGTATAATTTCTTAATGAATGTTGTGTGTCTTATTTCTTAATATATTGAGGTATTAAAAAACCATGTTAAAATATGGAACAATTTATAAATCAATCTATTTATTTTATTTTATAATCATTTATTACTTTAGAGTCATAAAAACTCTATTGATAAAAGGAACATTAACCATATTTTGGAAAGCACTTAAGAAAAAGTAACAACAAATTTAAACATTCATGCCATTTTTATACTTCTCTATCATTAACTGTACTGTTAGATTTCATAATTGTTTTATTACTGCTTGTATGTACGTCGTATTTATTGGAACCTACTATGTTGCAGAACTGGTTATTAAAACAGTCACCCTGATGATTAATCAGCCGGTTGAATTCTTATTGATTTCAGTGTTTTATTTCTATATACAGAGACTAAAAGGGAATTATTATTCTAGGGACGGACGACAGCGAAAAATAGAGGCGGTTTCTGCCAGACTATGATAATTATGGTTATCTGGGAACATGAACAAAGAAGCAAATTATATATTCATTCCAGACATCCCTCCCAGACGAGGCATTGCAATAGCGATGTCTGAGCGGAGAAGTCTGCAGAGAGTCTACTGCCGGAGTCATCAACTACAAAATTAACCATTATTTTTAAAATAATTGTCCTCATTGATACTTATAAAGAAGGTGGACAGCAAAATATGCTACTGAGAATGTAAATTAATTATTTATTATTCTAAATAAATAAATAAAGTATCCCCATTATCAATTGAAAGGGCTCAAGTACGACAATGTACATAATATTAGTGTAGAAGCGCATTGCTGTATTTATGTATATACCCAGTATTGGCAAAATAAATTTCGCTGTATATAGACATGTTATACACCATTTTATCAATATTTTTAAGACACTCATCAAGGGCAAGGCTGTACAGCGGTTAGAGCTCTGGCTTACCATGCAGAAGATCCCAGGTTCGAACTCACAACTTGCTACCTTCCTGTCCATCCAACAGTAATGGGAAATTCAAATACCGAGGAAATTTTAAAGGCAGTGAGAAAACTGTAGTAGAATTCATGATAGTGAAGAGAATAAGAACAGGTGGATCGAAGCAAGGTAATATAAGAAGCTAAGAGTAAAAGATGGAAAGATAAGTCAATTAAGATATCCTCATTTCAATTAATCAAGAAGTAATAAATACAAGCAAACAAGTAACGTTTCTATGAGTCACCTTGGATCGTCTTCTAAACTTCAGGAGACATGTAATGAATGTCAAGACTAAAGCATTGAAAAGGATAACAAGTGAACAAGTTGATACGATACAAAGAAAAGCGGCGAAAATAATAACTGCTGCAGTAGTCTCGAGCGACATATGTACATACATGTGAAATAACAACCTGTTGAGAGAAGGAAAAAGCTTTTGGTATGGGAGTCACTGCCGTTGAAACATCAAGGAAGCGTGATAATCAGACCAAGACAGAAGGAACATCAACCTGAAACAACAAAGCTAGCCAAATGAAAGATGATGCGACAAGCAAGTCACTCTAGAACCTGCAGGCAGGACGATCATCACAGACGGATCGGTAGTGAAGAGAACAAGGAACGAAGGCGGAAATTGTTTTTTACCGGGTTGACGGAAGTAAGCAAAAGAAAGAAATCCCAGTAAGAAAACATTGCTATATCTGCAGAACAATAGAGCAGTAAAGAAGAAAAAGAATAAGAGGTCTTACTCAAAGTGGTACCCTAAGCACATTCATATGCCATTCAAGGATCAATGCTTTCTATGCGTGCAAAGAAAGCATATTTATCTATCGAGGAAGTGCCCCCAGTGTTACGAAAGTACTTACGTCCAGAAGCTGGACAGTCCTCCCATGTGCCAAGAGTGTGATGAGAAAGAACAAGAAGATGCAGAGCACTTACTCCTCCAGTGCCCTATATGAGATAGAAATCACTTTCAAGAAATTATCAATGCCATATTCAACAACCTCCACTCATAATCCGGTTTCTAGAGAAGATCGGCCGCGGACGACGGACAGTCGGCAACCCGTCGATCCAAAATTATAAGAACAAGGAAAGGAAATGGCCTCCCTACCTCAGCATACTGTTGGCTCAATATAAAGTGTCCTCAAACAGATATTTCCCAAATGTACTCTACGTACAATTGACTTTACTTGACTTTTACTTTAATATAGTTGCTTATATGAGATTTCTTTAATAAAATATATTGAATGTTTATTTCGATATTTTTAAAATATTGTTTTACTGTAAACTTTCAAAAATTCTATTAAACTTATCAATACTGTATGCATAGTAGTTAATTTTTTTATATTAAGAACAGTTTAATTCAATAATTTTTAAATAAATGTGAAATTTCAATGTTCTAAAATACTGAGTATTTTTTTCAGAAGTATGTTAGTCCAAATATTGATATTCAGAAAAGTGTGACTAATATAAGTTTATCTATGAAGATTACTAATTATATTTATGCCTAAAAGATAATATTATATGCTTATTATTATATATTATCCTGTTTCATGGTATTGAAATAGTATTAAATGTATACATTAAAAACTGACAGAGGAATCTCTGTTATATATATTAATACTATTTACTAACAACAGAACATATATACATACGTATTCCTGACGTTAATATATAAAATAAATCATATAAATAACTTATACATCAGCAAAACTTATTCATTTGGAATAAAATACTCGATATCCAAGTATTTTAAGGAGGAAATATTATTGTAAATATGACATTTTTAATAATTATTAATAGACTGATGTTTTCACGTTCATAATGGAATTGTAATAACCATATTTCTGCAATAATACGTCGCATGAAATAAATTCTTCAGCCTAACAAGAATATATTTCTTACAAACATGATCGGATAATCTTACTGTGCAAGAATCACACATAACTAAGTTTCATACAAATTCTAACAAATAACATACATGACATTTACTTATTCACAAAATGTTTACATAACAATCTCTAATAACTGTAATTGAATTATGTATAACAGTATTAATTAATTTAATTGCTTAAATTAAAAAAAGTAACGTATTTTAAATTCTACTGTTCCAATTAGTGGATGAAACCCTCAGCTTCAGTTAGATTGCCACATATAAACTCAACATAGAAAATATAGACATAAACGCGAACTGAACTTTAGAATACGAAGTTGAATTGTTGCTTTCTCTCTCCTCTCGCTAATAAATTAAACTCTGTGAATTCAGTCGTTCGCTTTTCACAGACAGAATAATCCGGAAATAGCTTTCCAATCAATGCGATCAATTTCAGAGCAGAACAATAGGCTTAATTCTTCAAGTTTGTGCCATAAAATAGAGATTAAATTATGTCTATAATGAAAATATTTCATTGTAGTCTAACTAATTTAAGTGCGCTGTACAGATGTGGTTGAATTAAATTTTTTATATTGATTCCGAAATATTAAACATAGCATGCCTAAACATTAGATGAACATATTTCTTTCAAAAGGTGAATAAAAACTAGAAAATAGAATGCAAGCAGTTGTGCTAAATTTTTACTTTTTTATAATAACTAAATTGACAAAACATATATTTCCTAACTGTGATCTATGGTTATATGGTTATTATGATATTATAGATAAATCATTATTATTTTGCGTCAATGAGTTGCAGTAGTTATTGCAAATATATCGAATACGTATTCGCATATAATTTTCTAAAGTATTAATGTTAATAAGAAATGTTCAGTCAATAAAAGCCTGAATGTTAAACTACAGATTAGTAATATTTCCAATTAAATGTATCTTAATCGATCAGATATTTCAAAATATTTTGTTTACACATTACAACTATATTATAGCTTATATAAATTTTAAAATCATTTTGTAGCACCCATAATTTTTGTAATTATAATAATAAGACGTGTTATTATTTAAAAAGAGAGAAGTACCGCTATGTGAATCTAGGTATGGCATGTTGTACAAGAGAGAATAAGGTAAGTATATAGTTAATATGCTATTTAGGCAAGCAGTATATATATGGTGTGCGCGAAATATCAAAAACTTCGAATTGCTTTAGTTTGCTGAACGTTATATGTGTATGATATGATTGCATTCAACAACAATTTTTAATATTTATTATTTAATTGCAGTAAAGGTGACATAAACTGTGGAATAGCAATTTCATACTTTTATCACTTTTATCGTAAAATGTGTTAATCTAAATTTTCATAGAATATTGTTGTGTGCTATATCTATTTTGATTAATCTATATGTTCCTTGAAGTGACTTTAATAAATGGATATTAATTTATGTTAAACAATTTCTTTATTAATATATAATATACTGAATATTTCTCTATTGTTTAATTCTTGTTGTTTCCAATTTCATTATACAAATTAAATTTACAACGCTTGAAGGAAGTCAATTAATTAATTAAACTAATAATAATAAATTAACTTAATTTATAGAACATTTAACCATTTATATTGCTAAATATTAACACATTGAAAATCATAATGGCGTTAATTAGGATAACCTAATTAATTATCTTTAGACAGTTCAGCTATATTTAATGCAAACACTGGTATTTTACACTGTTCGTGTATCCCAAACAATCACATGAAATGTGGATGATTTGAAAAAATTTAAAAGAGTATAAACATAAATAAAATATATTTTGAATTAATTATATATAATTTAAAATATTTTTATTTACTAGCATAATTAAGAAAATGGCTAATTATACATTACATAGTAAGATGGAGACAAATATTTTGTTAAAAAATAATCGATTTGGCATAAATATATTATATCATTGCCTGAAAAAGAGGTAATGCTATTGAAAAAGTGATCTCTTACTCACCATAGTCTGATTTCCAACATTATCTGCCATGACGGAAACGGTTGGAATATTCCGGACGAGCTGCGTGTCTTTCGCCGACTGTCCCTGGAGCTGTGCGTTTGCCGTAATATCAATTGCCATGTTCCGCTGATGGGATCACCCAAGAAGGGAGTTGTAGAAGAAAGAGAGAGAGAGAGATAGGATGACTGGTTGACTAACTGCCTTGTGCGCACACACGTTCATTAATCTATCACAGTCGATTGAATCGTTCACTTTGCTTCTTTCTCTTTCCTATGGATCACAGGAATCGATATTCTTCTCGACAAGGAAAGAAGAGAGTCACAGTCCCTTGGCTTCTGAAGGTCCAGCGCAGTATGCAGAAAACTGGCTTGCTCTGCCTCCTCACTGACACCAGACGCACCACTCACAATGGGACTGGAATCACCCAGCCGCGTTTTAATTTGGTTATATATGTATTGTATTAGTGGTTGGTTGGCTGTTTGGTTGGCTATCTGTCAGAGAATGGGATGGAGAGAGAGGGGAAAATGAGAGGCTGGTGTTTCCACACTGACTTCTGCTGACTGGAAAGTATGCCGATTGTTGTGATGCGATGTGATAATCGACTACAAAGTCAGGCGCGGTGATGATATAAATTCCCTCTGGAAGTGGAAGTTTTTTCAGAGTTTAGACAATAATATGCAAAATTATATTTTATCTAGAAAATAAATAAAACGAATTTTTAACCGATAGTCCTTGAGTGACGGTCCCCTTTGCTGAAAAGACGAACAGGTTCTTACGTCTAGTGATATCAATGAAATGAAAGTCGCGTTTTATTAACTACATCTACACTGAGGTATTTTATGTTCCAAAGCAAAAAGGAGTCTAAGTAACAAAACTAGTGACTTAGTTGACTACGCAAATGGATACGCTACAGTTATTACACGTTTTACGCTAAACTATTTCTATTCAACTCAACTATACTAACCATTGACCATTACATTTGGTCATATAAACCATAAAATCAATACAGAGCATTGTTATACTACACTGAAGATTTAAACTGCAATGGTAAAAGCAAAACTACTAATACGTGAAGCATTTCTTTTGTAATTTATATCAATGTTGCGGTAAACAAGAAGATTTGGTAGAGACTTTTAGTATATAGGGTCAAATGTTCCAATTACATCAATAGAAAACTGAGTATATTGTAAATTACACAGAGAAAGCTATACTGTATAGTATTGTCGTTGCATTGTTGAGTATATTGTAAATTACATAGAGAAAGCTACTGTATAGTATTATCGTTGCACATCTTACACAAATAAAATAAGTCAACCCTTACTGTAAGACGTGTTGAATGAGACTGCTATTATAGCATTGGAATTATAAACTGAAGAATAGAGTACACAGAATCACCAAAAGATTTCTTATATTACATTGATGATTTACTCTGATCAAAATCCATATTATAGTAAGCTTAAGGGAATACCTAAATGACCCGCGCGCTTTTTTTATCAGTTTTATTAAATCAAGATCGTATAGTTTGGCCCATGAGGATCAATACTAGTTGAGCTGTGTTGTACTAGGTAGAGAACCAGGAAGTTTTAACTGATGCTATAAAAGAAAAGTCTTTTAACGCGAGGCACCGCAGAATTGAAACAAAAGTTAGTAGTCTCTGGGGACAGCAGGCTTGAGCTTCCCTCCTCCCCAGTTTGTGTTGTATCCTATAAATGAAGAGCTGCACGAGCTGGTTTCACAGGACATCTCTCTCTTGTTTAGGCCATACCAATGTTTATGTGCTTATTTGTTGCTGGTCGCCGTAATAAATTTTATCAATAATTTTAATGTATCCCCTCTCTATTTCTGTAACGTTGCTACAAGAGAGAATTAAAAAATAAATCAATTATTTTATTCGTTTATAAGGCGCTATATCTATTGTTACCTCAAACTGTAAAAATATAATAAATACGAAAAATAGACGACCTAATTAAATGATATAGAAAACAGAAACAAAGTGAGATCAGCAAACTAATAAAACTGTAAAACATTAAAACACATATAATAATAACTTTTGAATTAACTTTTTAACGATTATTACTATTGTTGACGCCATTTATTGATCTCATTTATATATTATAGACTATTAAAAAATGGAAGATTGACATTAAACTATAGGTCATTTTTACCAGATTTAAATATATGCCCTATAGATGAAGTTCAAATTTGTAGATATGTACATTTATCCTATGCTACAAGCATGTGTTTCCCTATTCGGATGTGGATAAAAGTTCAAGCAAGTACGAAATAAATCATTTAAATATAAGAATTCCTCATAAACATAATTAGTATTTTAATAAAGGTCTAAAAATAAATAAATACATCATTTAAGCAACAAATTAACACTAGTGCTAATTATTTCAATTATTAGTTAATTATTGTTCAATATTGCTGTTACTATTTCAGAATGTTTGATCTTTTTTTTAAGCATATTTTATAAATTGGGTTTACGCCAAAAAAAATTTTGGACTATAATATACAGTTCATTGTTTACATAAATAGCAATTTGTAAATAATTTTGTTTATGTTTACATTTTATGTTATGAAGGTTGCAGTTATAATTATAGTAATTATTTAATATCTGATACATTAAGAATAGTACAGCATATTAAGACTAATTTGATTTTAATGCCAGCTCTGGAAAGAGCTTACTTTAAGTGTAATCCCAAAATATACTTGAGATATGAAATGCAAATGTTCTGATTCATCCTGATCAAGGCTCTTTAACTACACTTATCATGGAGGCATTCGCAATTTCGAGTAGCTGAACTCTTCAACAGCACATGGCAACCAATGGCAACCAATTGTTAACCCCCTAGTAACCCATTGCTATCTTCAACAAGGAGCTCCAACTCCTTGTATCTACCGTCAGCGTCTGGACATGTATATCCGTGTACTTCCATTTTGTTTTTCGTAATTATCATTCGTTTACCATTTAATAAATCATAAGCCACTCATGTTTATCATGTCAAACATGTATAGGATATATTGTCAGCCCAGCAGCAACGATGCCTAACTCGAAGTAAACCATAGGCATTCAATTGTGACTAAAAAGGACAATGCGATAACCAATATCCTATCTCGCGCCACAATCAATGCTATTATTGACGACGTTGATTACAAAACTCAATATTCCATGTATCAACATTTAGATTATGAGTCGCAAATATATTTTATAGCCACAACTGGTCTTCATTCGAGGACATCTCTTTTGGGAATGATGAACAAACCCTTTCGAGTGTCATCCCTACGGGCAAGCCGCGCGTTCTCTTGTCCCATTTAGTTTACGAAAATAAGTTTTTGATTGAATTCGCAGTCTCTCCTATCCAGGCATTCGAGCCACTTTTAAACTAGGGAACAACATATTTGGGAGGCACGCAAGAAAGTGAAAAGAACGAGTTATGCATCTCATATTTGCAAATAATCGTCGCATTTGAAGTTTACAGAAGTTTGAAGTGTCAATCAATGATGCGACCACATCTACATCGACAATGGTCAGACATCTTCCGCTTTCTCAAAACGTTACCTTGCTCGATCAATGGTAATCTAAAGCTACTCCTTTCTCCCATATCACCACAAAATCCTGCACACGAGCACAAATGTCCAACAACATCTTTCGTCATACATTGCCAATAAATATGTCATTTACCAAAATATCTTTATTTACTTCGAATATATTAAAGTTACTAGAAATAAAATTACATCAAATTCTATCTTAACATTCATCCTCAGGCAAATATGGAATCGTGTACCGTTTCCACAATCATATGAAAACTTCACCTAAAACAGAGCTTGCGGATTTCTATACTGAATTTATGACCTTCCGTGTATCTTGCTTGGCATCGCACCATCTCAAAAGAGGACTGGCAAACATCGTCAACTGAGCTCATTTGCAAAACTCCTCTCGTAATTCTAGGGAATTCTTCGCAACATCCCCTGAAAAGTCATCAGCATGTCTTATCTTAACTAAGCAGCTCAGTTAAATTGTGAAGGCCTTTGCTCCAATACTTTAACACATGAATATCTTTCGGTAACTGTACCTATTAACCTTTGCAAAGTTACGCTTTTCTAACCATACATTTTTCACACGCTCCGGAAAAACCCCCCAAGAGACTATAAAATGTTCTGGGTCCATGGAACAAGACATTTGAACTGGTCATGGGCCGGCAACCGGTAAGCAACTGTCTCCATCGATCGCCTGAAACTTACTTATCTCCACTTCATTCAACTAGTTTAAATAGCACATCGCTCCCTTGAGGTTTGGTGAGAACTGTGTAACAACTTGTTAATCGCTCATGTGTTAGCCTGACAATGGGAAGGACGAAATCGAGTTTTACTTACTGCAATATAGCTTAGCCTACTTGCACATAATAATAGATATTATTATTATTTATATCCAGAGAATCAAATTTAGGTACAAATTATATAAGAATATATAATTAGGTTGAATACAAGTAAAAAATGAAAAGATTAGAACTTTGAGAAAAACTTAAGGCGTGATAATAATTTATGGAGGCCTCTAGTTTTCCTCAGGATTGGATTATCGGTCGAATATTATCTTGAATAAAATCAAAGGCACTAAATAATAACACGAAATATAAATGGCAAGCAAGGGATAACATTTATAGGTACATAAGGATCGTTTACAAAGGGTGTACACGTCAACTTTTATGCATATACCAAATTAAAGGGAATTTTGAGATTAAATACTGTAATTAAATGTGATTTTTTGGTTAAATGCTCATGACTGCTAATTATAAATATTATTTAGTAGATTGTGGATTGTGGATGCTTGTATAAGAACAATCAAAACACTTTAAGTAGTAATTCAGATAATAGAATCTGCAGTGTAATTATAGGTCTTAAATGTTTACTTGTTACTTAATACTTATGTATTGTTTGCTCCTATTTGATATAACTTCATAGAAGAACTAAGTGTACAAGGGAATATCATGAATAAGATAATAAAAGGTATAGTAAGTTAAATAATAATTTCCCACAAAATTGTTCATAAAGTAGATAATCATTCTACATAAATGTATGTAAACATTTTGAAATTTTGCATACAACGTTTATTCGAGGAAATGCTTGCTGCATCAATTACCTTATTTCTTTTACTGAACACTTCAGTAGTTAGATTTTTTTTGTGAAATAAATTAGGCTGAAAATGTTGTATTTAGGATAATAAAAAAGTACAGCGAAACCTGCCATTTCGTTCGACCGAGGTTTATAACCAGGGCTTGATAAACTCACGTCGAAGATTAACGAAACGGTAAGTGTTGCTGTACTTTTATTTTTACACTAAATACAGAATATTTCAATTTAATTTTTTCATTATCATCAGAATAGGTATTACCAAGAAATCGCATATTATGTTTTCTTCTTGTGTTTGTATTATTCATATCATCGTATATTTTTTACATTTCTTGATACATGTGGTACATGTTCTACTTAGTGTATATTATTTTGTTAATAATTTTTTTATCTCAATTAACAATTCTTATTTATTTTTATTATTTTAGTTTTGGTATGAGTTTCATTTGTTGACATTCTTTCCTCTTAAAAAGGATTATTTTTATAAATCTATTTTTTGTTAGCTGAAGACTGTTTAGTTGAATTTTAGTACAATTTCCAAATAATTCTATGCTACTTAGAGAATATAATTGCTTTATAGACTGTCAGAGAACGTCATACGCTTGGAATCATTTTCATTTTCATGATATAAGTGAAATGATTCTATTAATTTTCATAATTATATTATTCAAGGACTATATAATATACATAAATAATTACGTAGTCTTCGATATTATTTTTATGTTTATCTCATTTCAAGTTTTCTTTTAATTAAACACTAAAAATTTAGTATTTTTTCATTTCTAATCATTTGATTACCGATTTATATGTCAAAGTTACTGTGTACAGGGTGTCCAATAAGTCCCCTGCCCTTTTTAAAACAAACACTTTTGATAACATTGTATATAATTATTTAACAAACTGTACACAATTATAGTCACAAATCAG
>JAYRBW010103191.1:0-19220 GCA_036023295.1 Invenusta paracnida
TAAAATTGTCTGTAGCTAACCAGCTTTTTGCCATTTTTGGCGATAAAAAATGTATTATAGTAGACAGGAAGATGGTGCTTGTTTCTTTTTTTCTTTTTTAACGCCATGTTGCACCCGTACTTCTCATTCTAACTATAAGGGAATTTTTTCCGATTCAAAATAGTTTGATGTGGTAAAAACAGGGCTTCATCGTAAGAGACTAGATCATACATACATCATATATTTACCGTAAAATTGCGTGCTAGTATTGTATCCGTGTGCAGCACTATGTTATTTCTTATCGATTTTATATAATATGGAGAACTCGAACAACTTATTTCCTTGTCAATAATTCCTATATATTTAAACAATTGTTGGGTAAATCTATGAACTTTAAATCAACAAGAGTGATTCTAATTGATTATTTTAGTGAGCATGCAGCCGCCATCTGCGAAGATTCGACTGTTTACTAACTTGTATATGGAGAGCTATATAAACCTAACTTGAGTCATCTGTATTTAAACTTGATGTGATACAATATAAACATCTAGAAATTTTGACTAAAACAATAATTTTGATGAGAATAAAATGTAGCTTGCAATGAAAAAAAGAACGAAATAATTTTAAGGGTCTCTGCTCCCACTCGCTTGAAATACTTGAATTTTAATCTATCTAATATAATAGCCTATTAATTTAATCTCAAATTGACAATAATTAAGAATAACCTTTAAAATATAATCCTCAATTTCAATTTTTGTAATATTTTTGCCAGTATTTTTCTAATAAAAAGACATGGTTTATTCATTTCACTTGCAAGTTAATAATAGCAAAATTTAGATTTTCACAATCGTAATTGTGGAAATCCTAATAATAATCTTAAATCAGATAATTATAATTATCTTATTTATATAATAATAACAGATCAAAAGCGCCTATTCAGTTTTCAGAAAGAATTTGTTGACAATTGAAGATGATGATTTTGGTACCATTATGATATCCCGAGAACTAATATTTCTATCTAAAATGTCTTAATTGCATTTGAGTAAAAGTGTGAAAACCTTCGACTAGATGTTACTCTTTTTATAATTAAAATTAATCGAAAACGTCTAAATGCACGTTTTAATTTAGAATATAAGTATTGACTTTGGCCGAAACATCCCGTGTTCAGTTCAAATAGATCCCTGTAAGAAGTCCGCCCCCTACTTTTCTAACTGGACCCCTCTAACCTTGTTGCTCCCCTATTTTCCATCCGGTCTCATGACACGATTCATATCAATTACTCAGTTGAGAGACCAAAGCGCTATGTTCAACACACGAATGCAGGAACTCAAGATTGACTATGAAAAGAAGATGCATCGCAATTCTCAGATGCACGAGTCTGAACTAAAGGGTAACAACATCTTCCATCCAACACGACTCTCCTCCTCCTATATGTTGTGTTGGTTTTGTTATCTTCTTCACTCTTCGTGTACTATAATCTACTCTTTGAAAGCTGCGGACTCTTTTTTTGTCCACTTTTCTTTTTATAAAAGCTTTTGCTTCATTGTTAAGTTTTACTGGTTGTTATGGTTACCATGTTGTCTGTTTTACTCGTTTTTATTCAACCTGATTGTTTGTTACCTTTTCCACGTTTATAAATATTTATATTTTCATAATTGTTGCTTTTGGTTGTTTTCTCATAATTTTCAAGTAAATGAATTGTTTTAACTTATTTTTATAACTATGCTAATATTTTTAAATTAACAGTAGTTTACACTGATTTATTAAACAGCCTTTATCAGTTTTATTTTTTGGTTTTGGAATCAATGCTTTGATCGTTATACCCTCAGATACTTCCAGAATTGTGGGTTTTTTATTGTGTTCACCATTACAGCTTAAATTACATTACTTTATAAAAAAATAATAATATTGTTATTAACATTACATTTTCAGAGCTTCAAGAGTCGCACAACAGCAAGATAAACGATATGACGTCACGGTTCAATGAACTCAAGGTCAATCTATCCGTATGTTTAAATTTCTTAACATTTTATTGTATATAAAGATGTCTAAAAATACTGTCCACTTTGTGCAATTTGGTTACTTAAATAAGTATCTATTATGAAAATAACACATTTAGAAATCAGTTTTCAGTAGGTACCTAATATTTTTATTTATTTTAATACTACAGTCTACCTGTTTTCTATCACTCAAAGCCTGATGTCTGTCCCTGTCTTCTCTCGTGTTGGGTGTGTGCTCCTTTACTGTAATCATTGCTCAGTAGATAAAGTAACATGCTTACTTCTGCCTCTGCGTATTTATTTTTTGTGTACCTTTGATAATGGTGAGCGTCGGCTCGCTAACATAATATATTGGATTTTTAAAAAGCCATATTTTTCGTTGTGTTCAATCTTATATTTTTATTTAAAGTTATAAACATGCGTACAATCCGAGTGTATTTTCTAATACATCAATATTATATAAAAACATAGTTTTTGAAGAGAATTTCAATAGTTTAATTTTTGTGTCATTTTTTGTAAAATGATACAAACATTTGCATATATATAACATCTGCATATTATCTTTCGCTACTTATTAGTTGTATATTTTAAAGGTGTATATTAGTATCCAAAAAACGCATTGCTCATTAGTAGAATTTTATTTTCAGATATAATAAACCATTAATAATTAATCAAAGTAACGTTTTTAGCAGAAATAATAATATAAAATGTATCTCTGATTTGTCCTCCAGGACAAAGTGACTGCGCTGCAAACTGAATGTCATGAACTCCGATCTCGCGCGAGATCCAGAGAAGAACTCGTTCAGCGTGACACTGAATACCGAGTTCAGGTGAGACTCTATTTTGTCCCTGTTTTGCCTTCCTAAGCCTTCATAGACACTTCGTAGTACCTTACTTCTTTCTACTCACTTTTTGTTTCTACCTATTCTGTTCTTCCCTATCTTCAGAGAGACACCGCGGTAAGTGTATCTTATAGAGAATCTTTCTCTGCTGACCGGCCGGCCTCGAGTATATTTGAAATAATCATCTATAGTATAGATAGGTTTTGCGCTTGTGCCTTTCGTAGCTTGCTATCTCTTCCTACTTTACTCTCTTGTTGACTAATTGGTATTTCACTTGAAGTTTATGTTTTGAAAGTCTTCATGCTAAATGGTTTAGTTTAATATTTTAATAATGAATGTAATGTTGCATGATATTTCTCTTCTTTATTTATTTCGCAAATAAATGTATGCAATTAAACCTTTCTTTTCACATAATGTAGAGATAATAACCAAAGATATTATTTACTTTACCCATTGAATCTTCTTCTGTTGTCAATTTTATTTCAACGCCTGGGGGCTTGATATGACGCTAATAATGTATATGTTGCTATTTCTACCACAGACCTTTAACTTGCGTGCATGAGTCATTCTCTATCTGCCTGTTATTTCATTTTCTAATTCATATTTCCGATTCTAATTAGTTAATTTGTTTTAGTAGAAATTCAGAAAACTTATAGTACTGGAACAAGTAGGTAGTAGACAGGAAAATTCTTTACTGTATATAATTACAAAATAGAAACTACTCTGTGTTTTCGTATGTACGATAATATAGTTTCCTGGTTTTAATTTTAATAAATTAAGAATTGGGAATATGTTGGCTTCAAAAAATCCGATTCCATCATTTTGGTTGCATTCTGTTGTAATTTCCTTATTAACAAGAACTGCACTGATTTTGAGTTTCTTTTAAAAAATAATATAAAGTGTTTTGATTACGCGAAAAATAACATTTTGGTATATCAAAATATAATTAGTAAACAATTATAAATTGTTACAATTTATTTGAAAATTAAATGAGTATTAGTATTTAAGATTGTCCTTTATCAAATTTTCCTTTTTATATATTACACAAAAGATTTTGGCCTAATAGAAATGTGGATTACAATATATGAGTTTGTATATATATTTCAATATATACAATTTGATTTCCATACATCTGTCTACTAACAAAACTTAAGTAGTATTTTACCTTTTCGCACAAATTCAATGTTATTTTTTAATTTCACTAGTTATCGCAATCATTTTAGAGGGAAATAGTAAATTGGTTTGTATTTAGGATTTATACAGTTTAGTGCAGGTCATCTTAGAAATTAAACTTACAGTCATTATTTACTTTATAGCCGGGAAAGAAGTGATCGAATAACATAATTATTGTCTAAGACGCTTCATTGTGAGAATTTGTAGTATAAACTTTTGGAGCTCCCTGATGCTTCTTTTGGGTATTGTTGTTGTTACACATGTAAACTTGCACCTCCGTTTCCCATTTGGTGCGTTTTGTTGTTAAAAATATGTATTATTATTATTAGCGATCGATCCGGCACAACATAGCTTGCAATCATTGTACTATGCTATATGTATGTTATATTACTAATTGATAACGCATATAGTACTTTTGGTATATAGAATTGTTTACATGCCTTATTATGTATACAATGCTTTTATAAGTGATTAGAATAATCCATTAGAGTTACGATCGCTTCATGTGTTGCTGTTATTCAGTCTAGAATGTTAGAGGAAATATATTATACCAGATCCAATAGATGGGAAATAGCTCGCATTATTCTCTGAAGTTATTTCCTACATCTGAGAATTTGTGGAAAGTGGAGCAGGTGAATAAATTCTGTTTTTCATGTTTAAACATTTACATTCCTTTTTTATGCTTTCCTATCATATAATATTCTGTATATCTAATTATGAAATACCATACAAATGTATTTATTTTATCGTTTTTTATGTTTATTTTGTCTCAGTATCCTCCAATGCTTTAGGAATTTTGAGCAATGTTTTAGTAAAAGGTATAGCCTTGTTCTCTTACCTACTTATTAATATTTTATTGTAAAAAAAGATCTTAAATTAGCTATTAATACATTTTTATATTACATATTTTAGTGTAACTTTATTTATTTCTACAATTTATTATTTTATTAATTTTTCAATGTAATCCATGACTACCAAAAAGAAATATGCATAACTTTAATGAGTTTATACATTAAAGTTGTCTCAATATGTGTTGTATACAATATATATACAATATTTGTTTTCTCATTATAATTCGATAATTATTTCACATTGACACATAATGCCATTAGCAGAAGCAAAAAAATCAATTAAAAAGTATTGTAATTGATGTTGTTTACAGAAAAGAAAAACATAATCAGTAAATGATTCCATTAATAAAACATTATTTTAACGTGGAAATGTGCGCATGTTTATCTATGTGAGTTTCTTTCAAAATGTTTACAAAGTTATATTTATTTCATCCTGGATAATCCATATTGATCAGAGAAATTGCCAGGGCCGTATCTGATAATATGTATGTATGCATATAGTGATCATTAACTGAACATAAACAATCTATGTAATTCTTTTTTCTATTTAATCGCCTAGACGATGACTGCCAAGTCGAAAAATATTTACATAACTAGATTATGATTGCTAACCGACATATTTATGCGGCATCTCTTAGATAGCAAACCTTTTCTAATTCTAAAAATTATACTCGTATTATGGCGCTTAATTAAAAATTATTAAACATATAAATAATATGTTCGCCACTTTTATGTATAGTGATGATTATTATTTTTAAATCTTAAAAATGTCACTATAGACGCCTTTAATGGTTAATACGAGTATTTACAGAATTGAAAGAAAATATGATTATTCGGAATTAAAAAGTGTGTGTAACTTAAATATTATTTTTAAAGTGAATTCCCAGATATTTCGCTTCCTTAACAAAGATTAATTAGTAAATTTAAAACTAAAAAGTAGGATTAAGATTTCTAAATCTACATCGATTTTTCAGAATCTAAAAAATAGGTTTGGACGCTAATAAGATATTGATTATTTCACAAGTATAGACATCTCTTAGACATCTAGATAATGATTGCTTATTGAGTCTATAGACATTTTTTGTTTATGCGCCTATGTATTTGTTTAATAAATAAAAAATATACACTAATTTGACGCTTATTCACTTATTTAATTGCTAATTCAAGTGCACGAGACACAGTTAAAAGAATTTATATTAATAACTTCTCATCAGCTAAATACGTCTGATTGTTTTCTACTCTTGGAACTTTTTGCTCATTGCTATGGCTTTACTCTAATAATCAAGGATGCCAAATATGCTCGCATAGCGGGATTTGTGGCGATGTAGATTGTTGAATTAGTCACTGGATTGATGTAGAAGAGGTAATAGAAGAAATAGCCAGGAAAATTGATCATTCCCAAGTTGAATAAGAAAATAGGCGCAAAACTTAGCGTGTTGCAGACAGTGACACAAAATAATATCACCGCTAATCGTATGTGCCTGTGGTTCTGCTGCTGCTGGGGATTTGATTGTTGGGGCTGTGAAGGAGAACCAATATCTTTGTTGATACTGGCAACCTGACGGCTGCGAAGGCTAGCTGCTGACTTGGTAGTGTGTCGCCAGAAAGAATAAAAGACTGTTATGTAGGCGATATAGACGAAGACAAGTGAGCCAAGCGCCTCCAGTCCGTATGCGAAGTAGGAAGCAATAAACATGATTCTCCTGATTTGGCAGGCTAGTTGATGGGCCCACTGAGCCAGGCCCCGGATCACGGTATCAACAATAATGACTCCGGCGGCTGTACAGCCGAATATGAGCTTAATAGTTGTAGGTTTCCATGCACGGCTTGTGGGTGCGCGTACAGCCATGACGCGGTCCGTGGCCACTAAAGTGAGTCCAAATAGCTCAGCTGCGATTATGTAGGTCCGCGTGTTGTAGAAGACTGTTGCGGGAATGTTATCGGCGTTAAACTGGGAGTAAAAGACGAGATAAAGGTTCCCTGGAACGCAGAGAGCGATGCAGAGGTCCAAAGTTGTAAGCAGACGAGACAGGAAAACGAAGGTCTCTCGGTCACCCAGAACGGCGTGTTTACGGACTTGGTAGACTATAATGAGTAGAGAGTTGAGTAGGATACCTGCCAGAGAGAGACAGCCGTACCACACGTAGATTGGAGCCTCTGTCTCTCTTGGAGTGTGTTGCTGGGTCAGACATTCATCACCACGCCTACTACTTGAGTTCAGGGTGATGTTAAGATCTTCTGCCATCTTCCTTCCTTCTTTTCTTATTTTTGCTCGAACGTCGATGTGTTGTTTTTATTCCTTGGTAAAGTGCTCTCTACAATATTTTCCTTCTAAAAAGTCTTCATCCCTGATTGGTTATTGCTCATAATAGAATATCGAAGAGGAAAGCTCTCCAAAATAACTAAGTTTACCGCCAAAGTTGGTTATCTGGTGTTTACCACCAGCGCTCTCTCTCTTTCCTTATCCATAATTACTAGGAAATTGTCTGTCCAAAACAAACACATTTTAATCTCGCTTTGCTTGTTCCCAGTTTTTCTAATACCTGTTTTACCGGGAAAATATTTATTCATTGAGCTTTTTACTAAAAAAAATTTCGAGCATTATTGCTGTTAATCACTTGTATTGTTTTTCATATTTTTATTTAAAACTTTAGTTCGTAGTAAACTATTTTCAACGCTTTCTGTATTTTTGGATACAATCTTCACTAGTAATTATTAATTTTAAATACGGTACATAAGTATGAAAATATAAGCATATAATATGACAAATAATTAAACATTGTATTTATAATTCAAATATGTATATTGGCGTATTCAAAATTCATATTAATTCTAACTAAAGTTAATAGCTGCCAATTTATCTAAAACTTTCGTCAGTGTATTCACTCATGTTTAATATTGACAGATAAAATTTTAGTGTAATTATTTTACATAAAAACTGTTTTTTGTGCATTGTTAATTCTCTGTCTATTTGATGAAAACATTACAGCTACATGACCAGCAGCTATACTAATCATGTTTTTTTCCTTGTTCTTTGCAGTTTGCTTTGGCACCTTATCAACATCTTCCAGAAGAAATCGCTAGTTTGAAGACCGTTCTCGAAATGAAGACAAATGAGATTGTAGCACTGCGAAAACAGAACTCTGACCTTACCTCTAAGGTTCAGACCACTTTCCGCTTTTATTAGCTCTTTCTTTACCTTTTACTATATTGTTGCAATAATGCACTATAGTGGATTTTCATAAATATCGTTATCTTCCCATCATTTCAGATGCCAGAATTCCAAAAGGCAAAGGAACAGGTCGTCCAACTTGAACAAAAAATAGAAAATCTCGAAGCCATTATCTTCTTAAAATCAGATGGAGAAAAGTACGTTTATCATGTTTTGGAATTTATGATAATTGCGGTGTATGAAAGCATTAGACTTCCAAAGGTATTAAAATAACAACTAAACAGAACATTAAATGTTACGCATTGTTGTGAACTGTATTCTCGCGATATAGTTATCATCAAATCAGAATGCAGGAAGCTGGCTAATTGGATGCAAGAAGTGGAAAATGTTTTTAAATTAATAAGTTTCCATTTAAAACAATAGTAAAAGTTGTATCTTTAATTTATTCGTTTTCTAACAACTTTAACTGGTATTATACAATATTTATCTTTTCGTATTATCTTTAAATTCTCAATTTTAAACAATAATATTTTTCAATGCATTTTCAGTATTTGAAAAAAAAATACGTGTAAACTACTTATAATATACATATCCTTTGACATAAGTAAAGCAGGAAAATGTTGTCTGAGCTACCACTTTGAAACTATTAACAGCTTTGAAACGATTTTTAATTTAACTTATTGTGCTATTAACTTTTTTCTGTGAGTTGAATTTGGTGTTTGTAGATGCAATAGCTCATAAGTTGTTAAGGTTCAAAAATACAGTTTTTACATAGAATAGAAAAATCGAATTTTACCAAATTCGAAATTACACTTTGCTTAGCCAATTGTATTCATGTCTCGATTACCTGATTACCAAATAAATAAATCGATAGTCTTAATAATAATTCGTTTTTTCCATCGATCTAATTCCAAGCTCGTTTTTCTCCTTTTTTAACTCATTAAGATTATTTGCGGATTATTGAATTAAAGCCCTCACGATTACAATGTTCCAGGAGTTCGAGTGTTCATGTGGGTCCGTGACTCTTCGAAAGAGCGAAACGTATTTGACATTTGAATATGTAGTGTTGGTGCAATATTGGAACTTGTTATGACTCTTGAAATATAAGGGAGTCTTTATGCTTTTATTTTTTCATGAATTATTAAATCATTTATTATTTTTTCAGCAAAATAATTTAGTCCGAGGCAAAATATAAACAGATTAGTAAAAGAAAACTTAATATATAATATACACGTTACTCGAGTTAATCTCTTTTCCTCGAAAATATAAAGCAATATATCTAGTTGTTCTGTTTACCTTGCTTCGGGGATCATATAACTTTGATTTATGACTCTATTTTATTGATAAAACAAGTGAGAACCGATATAATAGTTCCTATGAATCACTGCACTAATTTGTCCGAGTATATTTATTAACTGTTTCACCATTTGAAATCACTTAGTCCTTTGTCCATTTACGATTATAGTATTCTAGTTTCCCCCCCCCTTTCGTTATCTGAACCGCAGACAACTCCAGGAGCGCTATCAAACACTGTTTCGGAAGCTGGACCAGGAATCCCGGGAAAAGAAACGTCTGAGCATGAATTACGAGGAGCTCCGATATCGATTGGAGGAGGTGGCCTTCCATCGAGCTACCGCTGCAGAGGATGACGAAGGAGCAGTGGCTGCTGGGATAGCTGAGACTGGCAGGACTGGATCCCACTCTAATCTGTGAGCTCTCATATCTACTTAGAACTTCTTAATACTTAAGAAAAAGTTATATATTATTCAATACTGTCGGATCATTTATCCATATTTTGTTTTATTGATAAGTCAATTATCAAAATGATACAATAATAATCCGTATATTAATCATTATATTTAGAAATATATACAATAAATTCTCTCATACTTTAAATATAGTTTTGTGTAAAATAAATATATTTATTCATTACATGCACATTTACAATTATGTAGGATTGACATAAAGTTTACTTTTGTAAAATTACATTGTCTCCAAACATGCTATCGAGAAAAATTAATAAACCATTCATTTTGTCTGTAAAATTATTATCTTTGAGTAAAATGTTTTATTGACAATTTTCTATTTCGGAAAGTGTTTAAACTAATTTTGACCTGCTAATTTTTTAAATTAGTATTAAGAATAAGTTAGTTAAGTTAAGGTACGAATTCAATTTAAAAAACAGTAGCAGATTGATTAAATTGTATAATAAAAAATATAAAAATTTATTCGAGTTTTCACATAATAATATTAATAATAATAATATATTGGCTTTATATCATCGGCTTTTAAACTAAAATGAATCATTTTTAGGCAAGTTTGATTTTATAACTTAGTGGAACGTAATAAACCGAAGTTGACCTGACCCTGTCTTTATTTAATAATTATTAAATGAACTAATATCATATCAAGGACTTCGTGAAAAATTTCCTTTAGAAGTCCTCATTTCATACATTTTTGTGCATTTTTTCGTTTTTAACACTTAGCATTAAATTTCACTAAATAAATAATTTATATGTATAATATAAATT
The DNA here is from genome assembly GCA_036023295.1 of Invenusta paracnida. Classification (NCBI taxonomy): domain Eukaryota; kingdom Metazoa; phylum Platyhelminthes; order Proseriata; family Coelogynoporidae; genus Invenusta; species Invenusta paracnida. Next base: position 10,549 of record JAYRBW010103191.1, read on the forward strand.
TCGTTTTACTACATTCTTAATTTCGTTTAGTAAACTACATTATTATCCATTTATTAATCATTCATCAATTGGGCCATTATATTATTTAATGTCTTAATATTCAACATTATATTGCAGTACATCGTCCCTTTTAGAATGGTAAATATTTAATCTCATATTCTATTAATTCTGTTTTACTTTGGTCTCTAACACAAGTTTTTTTTGCTCATTACTTTTTTCAAACCTCTATTTTTGCTCGGAAATTTGGGCTTATCGAACATCTATCAGAATGGTGTTATGAAATATTGATTCTCATGAATGGTTTGTTTTCGCTCATTTACTGCTGCTAATATTAAATTGGTTATAAAATGTTTCCGCTCTTCGGCTAGCAATAATTCATTCACTGCATGTAGATCAGAACATTGTTTTATCAGGGTAATTTTTTTATTTAATAGTATACAGTTTCATTCTTATTTTACTTCTATTTGGATTTTTTTCTATTTCATAAAGTCGAGTAGATAAATCTAAAAGATCACTCAATTGCATTAAACATTACTCTGTAAATTTAGAGATGTATTAGTAGCTACAATAATTATCTTTTAAATTTAAAAATGGGTGCAGCTATTATTTTTAATTCCTTCTTTTATACAATTTGACAAAATCGATAGTATTGATTGGTTGGAATTTTTTTGTGTGAAGCAGTTAAAATTCTATATAACTGTGATTACTTGAATTTTGTTTTTAAATTATTGTTTAGCTGTCATAATAATTCTTTAACATGTTGATTATTATATAGCTTTATCAGTTGGTGGTATTGATCTCTGGTTTTAGATCGATAACGTCATCAGTTCAAATGAGAAACAATCCGCGACTTCGACAGCGCGCGGGAATCCAACACGACAGAGAAAAGCGTAAAACTCTAGCCTCATGCCGGGAGTTTGAGTCTTTGGAGTGAGCTTACCGTCTTCATCCCGAGGCCTAAGACAAATATTATGAAGTATTGTACCGCAATTCTTGTGTCTAGTTATTGACTTATCTTTGAGGCCTTCATGTATTCCTAACGTACATATATGCACAAAAAACTACATTGGGTGCTATTTCCACTTATTAAAATCATATTAAAACATATGCCAAGTTAGTAAAATGCCTCTATGCATATGTATATTTAACTATTATTGTGAATCTCAGAAAAAATGAACCAATTTTTTAATACGTGCATAAGTACATATTGTTGACAACCCTATCTGCATTTTACAAATGTACGACACTGCATATTGTTGCTATAACAGGGATACAAAAACGTGTATTTGCCATTTATTTCCAGCCGTATTTTGTAAATAAATTGTTTTTATAAAAATGTTATATTATTATCCAACCGCATGCTTGTATAATATTGAAGTGTATATATATTATTATATATTGTTATACTGGTTTAAAACTACTTATTTGAATCTTTTGGTATCTTGATTTTTAGTATTTCTGATATTATCATATTTTGTTTACGATTTTGAGAATATTTTGAGCTTACTACACATGACTGTACTTTTTAGAAGTGTATTCAAGTTCTGCTTTATCCACAGTCTTCCTGTAATTTTGATTTGCACCTTTGACATATAATACTGTAAACCGCCAAAATGTCTCTTTAATAAGTCAATATCGAATGGGACAAGTATATTTTTACTGAATGAAGCTCTGAGCTGCATTACGCCTTGTCAATTGAATTGGAGTACTTATAGATGTATCTTATTTTCATTTTACATAATGTATACATAAATATACAATATTTGGTTATATACTACGTCTTCAATTCATTCTATTGGACATTAATTCATGAAATGTTTTATCCTAATACTAAATTGATTAAGTTTCAAACATAAAATATTCCATTTTTGTGTGTATAAATATATGATCATAATTAATTCAATAAGGGCAGGGGTGATCCGATGTGTCAAAACAATTTCCTAAAAAATGTGTGCCACAACAATCTTAAATCCATGTGATGTGTCCAAGTTTAATAATGGTATGAATTTATTTTAATAAATTATACTATTTTGACACGATTTTAAAATAGGCTTGTTTTGACACATTGATCCATTCTTTTTAAATAAATTGTGTTATAGTATATAGGTATAGCTATATACTATATTATCCATGTAATCAGATTCTTCGAAATCTTCAAGTTTTGCACCAATTTTTCCATAGAAGCCCAATTGTCTGCTGAAGCTATTCGAAGACTGTCGGCTTCTTTGAAATTGTTTCCTTTTCAAAAGATTTACCACTTTGTTAATGAGTGAAAGAGAGTTACCAAATAATTGGAAACTGCAAAATGAAGTGGTTGAGGTATTTGAAGAGGAAGCCATTGATGATCATAATAATGACAAAGAAAATGGAGCCCAGTTGATTCAGCACGTGAATGATTTCTAGTGAAAAGTGTTTATAACCATATTGAAATACTAACAGGATATAAATGTCCCCAACATATCACTCTTCATCAAAATCGCTCTCTCTCTCTCTCTCTCTCTATCACGCTGGAATTCTCATATAGAAAGAGCATTTAGTGAAAATACAAGCTTATCTTGGATGACAAACAGACACGAATGTGATGAGACACTTAATGGCTACAAGGCCCGTTAAATTAAGTACCAAGGTGATTGCTTATGTACTGCAAAATACAGCCAGATCCAAATGGAAAAGCAAACAAGCTTTTGCAGAAAGGTGAAAAGTAGAGTCATGAATCCCAGACACATGTGCAGAAGAAGAAGGCAAAAAAGAATTGAAATAGTTGTTTACTTTCATGTAAATGATTTCTGGTTTTATACTAGTTACATATTTCTAAGCCTGTTAAATATGATATTTCGATTTTATAACGTACCGCAATTTGACATGGTTTATATCATAGAGTAATTATACATAGTATAATTACTCTTTGGTTTATATTTTCAATATCGTGTTTAAATTTTATAGAAGTACACATTTCACTTCTACTAAACTGAAGGAAAACACATGCATATTATATTATTTGCAATAGGGGAAAATTCGTCTCCAGTTAAGAAACGGTGATCAATAGTAAAACTATGTATATTTATAAAATCTTTATATTGTTTAGTATGTAATTATGTTAAAATAAAGACACTGTTAATCGAAATATAACCTTTTCATTTGTATTTTGAGTTTACTTAATATTGTGCATCATTAGTTCTTAATGTTTTCTTTTTAACAACATCGGAATACGACTTAAGATATTTGTAAAAAGCCTTCAAAGGAATGTGTTAAAATGTGAGCAGACCGCATCCCTTTAATGGCTAATTTATGTAATTTCCTTAATGGGTCGATCTGGATTAGCTCATTGTTTATCAAAAGTGTATAATATTGGTTGAGACACTTTTTATTTAAGTTTCGAGTAAGTCATTTGAAGCCACAAAAATTAACATAATGAGGCCAGGGAATAACAAAGAGTATAATATATTTGTAGGCTTCAATTTTGCCGCTATTACGTGGTGTAAATTTGTTAATGAAACGAAGGTTCTATAAAATTAGATATTAACCTAATCAACTTACCAGACAAAACTACTATTGTTAATGAACAATAGACAATATTATACTTCATCTGTTCATTCTACATAAACTAGGAAGTGAATAATTAGTCTACAGTCAATCAAATATGGTCAAACCTGATTTTGAATTTTTCAAGCTTTTGCCAGAATTATCCTTCACATAAAAATCCGAATTGTTAAAATAGAAACACCATAGAGTAAAGATCTTTACTCTATGGGAAACACCATTGTACGAATTAAATACATTTTTGTTGATTGATTAAATAATTTCCTCATGTTTGGATATTTAGATAAGAAAGTATAAGCATACAAACTTATGTCAAAATTTGTTATTGTTATAAATTAAACTATATGTACTTGTACGCATATTCGAAATGTTCTTTCTATTAACAAACAAAACATAATTATAATGAATAGCGTATAAATTTATGCAATAATTCAAGGAATGCATATTTTTATTTCATTGATATTATTTATATATACCTAATTGTTGTATAACAATTACACGTTGTTTTACAGATTTAATAATTAAAAGCTAGATCTATTTCAAATGTAGTGAGTATTTTGTAATGAGAATGTTCTGAGATTAAGCTAGAGCAGGGATAACTAGCGCTTGCTACATAAAATAGTAAAAGTCAAGGAGAACTAAGATGAGTCCACATAATGAATAGGGATATATTTCAATGAAGGGGCGAGATATGAGAATATACTTATAGGAACACAAATATGAAAATATTAGATGCTCAATGGCCATGCCCATGGATATATAAACTATAAGTTATAAGAATGTAGATAGAAAATGCCTGTCAAAACGTCACCAAGTCATAATGTCACCAAAACGTTACCAAATTAAAACATATTTTCAATATAATACTTTAATTCATTGAATTGGAGTAAATATGGAGTAATCTCTAAGTTTCCCGTGTTAAATTATTTTTGCTTTTTTATGGTGTTATTTTCGATTTTTTTATGTGGTTTATGTATTTTTTTGTTAAATTATTTTTTGTTTTTATTTAATTGTCTTAAATTAATAAGTAAAATAAATAATTAAAGTAAAATACTTAATACTTATAAGTGTATTAATCCTTGCCCATCTCCAAGAGTTTCTCTGGTGCAGAGTTATACAGACTAACTTTTTTGGAAATATCCTGTATTGGATTAGACATTATTACAACTTCTGATTTGTTACTTGTGATTCATGTATAATGATACTTGTGATTCATGTATGTTTCTTGATGTAACACTAATAAACACTTATGGATATTTATGTTTTTCTTATTAAAAAACATAAAAAAACACAAAAAAAGTGAAAATAATTTAACGTGAGAAACTTGGAGATTACCAATTATCCTTTATGAAATAATGATGTCATAACTTTTAAAAGAATGGATGAAATTAAATTTATTACAAATTTATATTCCTAAAATTTGATAAGCTTTTGATTGATATATAGGTATGTCATTTTTGTTGGTTGAGTAGTTTCCAGAATAAAGTTGGAGATGAATGTTTATTATGTAATTATATGTATATATATAGACATAGTATTAGTAATTATTTATGATGTCATGACTCATAGACATAATGATTGATATGAAAGTCAATCTTTTAGACTAAATAGTTCTCAAGATAAAGTTGGAGATGAATCTGGAAAAAGGTATAAAAATAAAATGTAGTTTAATAATAATAATAAATATAATGGCAAAGTGTTCCTGGATGTTTCCTTAATCTTATTTCAAATATAATAAATACTATGGTTATAATTGCTTCAAAATATTTTTCACAAATAATATTTGTGATAAATATTTTGAAGCAATTATAACCATGGCATAGACAGAGTAATAGACATACTATAGACTATAGTATAGTATTTATTATATTTCAACTTTGTGTGATTCTTATGAGAACTGGGTACATAACATAGACATAGGTCTAGTCATATGATAAAGATTCTTAATTTTTAATTGTCTTATACTTATAGTTATGTGTAATTTAAATTTACTTAAATTATTATGTTAGCTTGTATTACTATTTAGTATTATGTCAGTAATTATTATTTCTTTATAAAACAATTATGAAACAAAGTCAAATGGTATGTTCATACTTATAGAAAACACTCGTTACAAAATTGGGATCAATTTGTTGTGCCATTATATAAAATCAATAAAAAATGAATAATAAGATTATCAAATCGAACAGTATTGAAACTTTTAAATATTGTGTCATTTTTGTTGTTTATAGCATTTAAAACAAACAGCTATTATTATTTTGTTATTAAAAATGTGCTATTTTGAAATGAAGTAACGCAGGAAATGGGGACACGGGGACGGGGTTTTGACAAAATATGACTTGCATAAAAAAGTAGAGGTTTGATAAAATGTGATGTCACATGAATTAGTTTTTATTATTTTAATTGTCCAAATATTCCAAATATTTTGAAATATGAAAGTTGTCTGTTAAGTAAAACACTGAAGCTAGAATTACGTTTGCTACGGACGCCAGAACATTTCTGTACCTTTTTTGCTCCAATGCCAAAGTTTGGTATCGAAGCCGGTCAAGCATATAAATATTACATATATTCAAAGAGCGTTTTTGCAAAAGTAGAAACGTTGAAGCTTAACCGATGTCACTATTTAAGAAACGCGGTTCATTCCATATGGCTTATAAACATATAAATTAAGTAGGTCACATATCTGATTCCGATACGACTCTGCTCGTGTCCAAATCAAAGCGCGGAAAAAATTTTGAATTTATGTAGCAATAAAATGGTTAGTTTGAGTTTTAAATAAAGTTATTTGTATAAATAATATTTACTTTCTTCGTTAATGTAATATGTATTCACCAATTCATTTAAAATTTGTAGTCTACATTGATTTGCTTTAAAATATATCTTTCGGTTTTATGCTCCAATTAAAGAGTGACAAAAATATCGTTCATTCCAAATGTTTCTATTCCTAGGAAAAAGAGCGTTCCTATAACGATTCACTTTTGAAAAACGCTCATTTGTTTATCGCATTTGCTGCTGTTTAGCCTCCGCCATATTGATAGGCAAAGTCAATAAATAGTTTCGCTTTGTTTATGAAAAAATGTCTAATTCCTGCGCAGACTATAATTGCACATCTAGCGGTTGAACGGAAGAATCGAGGACAGAGAATGTATCGTTTCAGAGGTATGTACGTATATACATGACACATAATATATATAATTGTAATGTATATATAATGTTTTGTTGTGTAAAGAATAGCTTAAAAAGAATCGATAGGTCAAGGTCGTATCTATGATATTGACGATATATAAAATAATATTGAGCTAAAGAAATTCTTAAACTAAACTAAATTTAGTTTTAGATTTAGATCTGTGGTCAAGGGTATACATTTCCAATGTGCCAAATACCATACTATGTTTCATGCCAAGCAGACCAAATTTTTTGTAAACGGATAATGCTCCCAATAAGGCTCTGATCTTCAATGGTAAGACAATTACTACGCTCGCCAAGAAGGCAGACACGTTTAAAAAGTTTTATGGGAAAGCCAGTTAACTTATTTTCACCAGAAATGAGAGTATAACAAAATCGGCTGAGAAAAATGATCACCGGACAATAACACCGGATGACTAAACCTGCAAAATACTTGAGTATGCAAAGATAATTATAAAAATAATAAATATGAAAAATACCATAACGTTTAAATAAAATTTGGGAAAAAAATGCTGTTAAAGATAATTATGCCTTTTATAATATTATGTAGATATATTTACTATATTATTTATTTGATAAAATTAAAATTTGATTTATAATTTTTTGTAATATGCATGAGTTTAATGGTTTTTGGAGGTGTTCCATCAATAAAATATTTTTAGCATATGTCGAAATTTCAAATTACTTAGAATAATGTCTTAAGTGTAATTAAACTATACAAGAATTAATTCAGTATTATAAACATAAATTGATCGTTTCACAAATTAATTCAGAATGTTAGATTCTTTAGAAGACTAAAACCCTTTACTAGGTTTTGGGATATTGAACATGGTATAGGATGCGATTCTCGATCATAATATCTAGTGTCAGATTTACAATTTCCATATTTACAATTTTTTTTTAACAAAATAAAATTAAAAATTAATACTATATTTAAGCTTTCTTCACCATATCATACACGCAAAAAAACAGTTACATACACAATAATAATATTATTGTTAATTAAGAGGCCACGATACAAGCCTGCGTCTTGTCTTGACATCTACCAGGTGTCTACACAGACTGTTGATTTCAGCTTTAAGCTGGGAAAATACAATGACAGGCTACTTTAACTGCCTTTGTTTAAATTAAACAAGCTGACTTATCTATATGTATTGTTTGTCTATGGTCTAGACTAGTATGTGACTCAAATTTGTTTCAAATATACCTATGTACCTACAGACTAATGCAACGGTAGTAAAATCATAATGAAAAGAGGGAATGATACTCATAATTCAGGAATTCAGTGTGCGAGGCAAAAGTTACTCCCAATTTTCGAAATGATGTACATACATACCTATATAGAGAATAATTATTCAAATTGATATAGAAAGCATAGACTCAAAGATTCACAGAAATTAAATTCTATTTGATTTTCAATTTTCAATTTCTATTTCAATATTTATGTCTATTGATATTCCTATTTCTTTTCAATTTTGAATTTCAATTTGAATTTGTTTAATTATTTTTATTTCTATTGATACTGATATATTAAAATTGCAAATTTTGAAATTTCTTAAATATGGCTTTTACGACATACTAAAGATCAACGAATAGCAGCAGTAAAGTATTACTACAAATGCAATGAAAATGGAAGTGCTACTGCTAGACAGCTTGCTGAAGATTTTAACATACGCGAAATCAACAGTAAAGCTGTTAAAAACATTGTTCGAAAATTTGAAGAAACTGGCAACGTTCAAAATGCTTTAAGGTCATGAAGTTCTTCAACTGCTACTAAAGATGAGAAGGGAGATGAGCTAAAGGAATATTTACAATGTAATCCTCAAAAATCAAGTAGACACCTCTCTATTGAATTGAGTCTTAGAAGTATGCTGAGATTACTGCACAATAGAATAACTTACTAGTAGTAGGGTAGGTAGATCCCGACTTCACCTCCCACCCCCTCC
>JAYRBW010103202.1:0-19220 GCA_036023295.1 Invenusta paracnida
ACGGTAAGAAATAGTAGTATCAAACTGTTATCAATAATGCGGTAGAGTTGGAACTCTATGTATTATTACTCTATGGTGACAACATTATAAAAATATGTTTTAAACAACAAATCATCGATTAGTCAAATAAAATGTATTATTGTATTGACACCATAACAACATAATATCAACTGCATTTCATCATAAAATGTGTTTGTAATGCATACATTATATGATATTTATATAGATATATAGATATGCACAATAATGATCTATTTCAGAAAATGTATATAAAATATAGTTTAATTTTACTAACTAATACATTTATTGATATAAATTTATTATGATGTTGAATTTTCAATTTTCAATTTACCTTATTGAACAAAAGATAACAAACATGTTTTATATTAATTAGAATTTTTGGTAAAGTTCGGTAAAGCAGCTACATAATATTATATTTATTGAATTACGTCTGATTTTGTTTTGTAGGCACATATTATTATATTTATTGAATTACGTCTGATTTTGTTTTGTAGGCACATAATATTATATTTATTGAATTACGTCTGATTTTGTTTTGTACTTGCGCACCTATTTTTAAACTTAAAATTTTCACAAAATATCAATTAAAATTTGTAGGACAGCAATAAACAAACAATCATGAAAAACCACAGAAAAAGTTTCTTTATTCAACTTCCTGAGTTCGCTATTTTCCTGTGACGTTTGACCTAGGCAGTTCACCAAATCTGTTATTGTTTTGTTTTTATAATATGTATATGTGATTGACTTTGTGCGTTATTCGTAAAATAAGAGCATGCATTTGATAGAGAGAGAGTGAGATGGGGTATATATACAGTATATAATAAATATATGAGCAGTAACCTCATTTAACTGATTAACCAATCAATCAAGAAATGTTCACTCTCAGCAAACAACTTTTGAGTAGATATTATATAGGTATATTCTTTGTACCTACTAGTCGAATTTGTTTGATTCGTCGAACTAAGAAATGCTCAATATTTTTCGATATTAGGATATATTATATACGCCAAATATATTCTGCTAAATTCTCCAGAAGATAGTCTTGAATTCAAATGCAGTTAAATGTATCACCCTATTATAGTAATTAATCTTTCTGTCTGTTCATCTATATTTATCTCAGAAGTTGGCAGTATACAGTGTGATAATCAAAAAGAGCATCATCAGGAGTTATTGTTAAAAATGACGAGTCTAGATGAATGATGCAACGTGATTCCACGAAATAGTAGCCGGGGTAACATGACGAAGCGCAAAGCTCAACCCCCTTCCCACGCTCAGCATTTTCCGGTCTTATATTCCAAATCGTTGAAGCATAGCGTAGTGTAGTTAGTGGGATTGATTGGACGACCCAATGCACAAGTTTGTCACGCATTGCAACCAAGTCAAGTGTGCTTGAGACCCGGGAACCTGCACTAACTCACAACATCATGCACAGACGAGGTAGAATAACTTTCTGATCCCGATTGCAGAATATGAAGTTTGTTGCTGGATTATCCCTTCACCTCGTACTTATAGTGTAATTTCTAGTTTTTAGTTTTCCTTCATCTTCAATTTAACTTGTGTCACAAATATTTCCCTACTATAGTATGTATTTTGATCTTGTTGTATTTTGATTACTACACTATAACAGCAAGCTATGCATCACTGATAAAATGTGTCCCTGAGTTGTCTTATAAAATATTTTGCACAAGTAAGGATTATTTCAATAAATCAAGATTTCGCTGAAAAAATAATTAATTTTAAAATACAAAAATGTACATTTATTAAAATTTTAAAGTATTATTGAAGGCATGTGTAAATATTTATTATTTCTACTTACATTTCCTATATTTCCTACATATATATTCCTTATATAGTTCCTACTTTAAAATACATATTTGGGAAAATATACCTACTACACATAACAGAGCTGGAATTTATAATAGTTATGATAAAAGGTTAATAACAAATATAATTATATTCAATAATGTATTGTAAAACTGGAAAAACTTCAGTTGACAAACAATTTGAAGAAGGATAATATGTGTTAACTTATTAGTCTGTTATCACAGTAATTCAAGGCTTATTTTAATTGTAGAATTAGTTTTAAAATCGTTATACTATGTATTGTGTTGATAAAATATTCATATACATGGTGTTTATGTTATAAGTATTAAATGAATTGTTTTAATTATTGACTTCCTGATGCTAGTTTTGTTGTACAAATTATATTGTTGAGTAGTAAACATATAGCATAACGATTAATTATCCTGTAATGGTGCTGAATATTTCATACTATATATGTATTTGTTTTGATAACATAAAATCCATTCAGATTTGATCACATTTTTAGTTTTGTATTCAGATTAGTACAAAATGTTGTGAGTTCCAAATATGGAACATTGGGCAGTTCAGACTATATAAAAATAATTGTTAGTGTAAATTAGAGAAGCATTTTAAATTTTTAGATACACAATTTTGTGTGTAAAAGAACGTCACATTGTTACAAAAAGGAAATGGCAGTTCAGACTACAAAATAGTCATTATTTGTGAAAATTGGGTAAGCATTTTGAGTGTAACAGAACGTCATATTGTTGACATGAATAAGTTGTATTATTTTGACAATGCTTGCAACGAACCTTTCGACCTGCCAGTTTTGAAATGAATGTAATGTGATCCATCCAGCTGTTCTCATTGGTCCAATCAATCAGCTGAAGGAATGATCCTGAACGCGACACTTTAGTATGACCTTGACTAAAAAGAACTCCTACAATTGATCTTCTAAATTCCAGATGATTCATGGTACCCGCTGTTAATTTGTGTACTCGGTATGCTGCAACAACAGAAACATTCAAGAAATTGGCGAACAAACACCACCACCATTTCTAGTCCTATTTCGGTAAGCTTTCTGAAAATGTTCGGTGAGGTAAAATAGTTGTCCATGAATAAAACACGGTTTTCATTATCTTCTAGATTATGTGTGAGTCTATCAATTACCTACTCTTTCTCCAAGAGCAGCTGTTGAATTATCTATTTTACCTGTATATACATCAAATGCAAAGAGATGGGAAGGGAAATCCATCTGACGATGTCAGAAACCAGATTTTCATACCAAAAATTACGGGCTTACCTCTCATAACCACTTTTATGCTGTAGCGACCATAATACGGCACTATTTGTTCATCAAGACTTAAATGCTCTTTGAAGAAATCAAATTGTTGATAATTAGACTAGGTAGAATATCCAAATACGAATTTTTAAAATAAAATAGTGTGTTTTCATATGTGTTCATCTCGTATTGGCGTATACCTTTTAAAGTTTGTCATTGGCATCAAGTAAGCATTTACAGCTATTAACTCTATCCTTACCGGGGGGGCGATTTAACTTGATTTACTGGAATCCATTTTTTGACATTTTTTAACTTACAACAGGTTTATCAATTCATCCTTTGACCATGCAGTATAGCCTTTCTTGCGGTAAAGTATGATATTCACTTAGTAGAACAATTTCAATAAAAACTTGTACCTCTGCTTTGTCCAACTTGAAGGAATGATTGAGCTTTTGGTGTGCATAGCGTTCAGTTTCTTCGATTATGGGGAGAAAACGTTCTCTGAATAAAAAAGTTGGAACAATTCTATTAAATCTGTTGAGACTAATAGTGGATATGGTTCTTCAAATTGAGGTATATTTGGTTCGTCAGCAGGTGGTGTTTCAATATTTCCATTATTCCTCTATTTGACCAGTTTTAGTTTGAGCTGTGAATTGGAATTCTCCTCTTCTGTCAGTATAGCAATTACAGTATGAACTTCCAGTTGACCAGCTACTTCATGAATAGCTCCTTCATCATTCGGTACCTCCTCTTCGTCAGTGACATCTCTTACTTCTAGCGGCAACACACACCACTACCACAACTTCTTCATCACTATCATGATTTGCAATATTCTCTGCATAGCTTCTTCTGTCGTGAATAACCTTTGTCTCATCTAAAAATAATAATAAAATAAACAGTGGTTTGATAAGTAGAAATGTGGTCTAGCGGTAGCATCTTCGGCTATCATGCAAATGATTCGGATTAAAATCCTTCGCACGGCAAAACATTTTGTTAATGATTACACGAGTATTTTTTAAATAATTTTTCTTCTTGTTTTGTGTTTATGAAACGTATTTGCAAAAATGTTTTACTATAAACATATATAACTAGTATGGCAAAAATTGTATGTCATATAATCGGAACCTCTCAATGTTCCACTTTTGAACACATATGAAAACACACTATTTTAGTTAAAAAATTCAAGAAATGTTAAAAAAATATTTTTTATTTTGAATATCATAGGGCCAACTACTATACATAATATATATTACACTACCATTACATTTATTTCGACAAAGCATAATAATATAATTAACAAAACAATTTGCCATCTTTAAAATCGTATTTCCGTTCAAATTTGTATTTTCCTCCCTGCTTTTTACTTAGCCGAATATAAACAAACTATCATTACATATTCAGAGAATACAGTATATAATAATATTATTGAAAACAAATTGAGGTATATCACATTTGTTAAAAATATGACTATTTGGAGACATGTTCTAAAAATGGAATATTGTGCACTGATGGGTAGATAAAGTAGATTTTAATATAGCATTTATATTTTTTTGTCTTTAGTATAGCTACATAGTAAATAATTCAAAAATACATAAATTCAAAATACATTATTACCAACAGTTATATGAATAATTTGTTCGTTGTGGAAGTATAAATAAACTTACCTGACGGCTAAATTATTTGAGTTCAATGATATTCAATTTATATCTATTGAGTTAAATGATCAATGTGGACAACGTTAACTTCTTGAACACAAACAGCGAATCATAGTTTGCGATGTACATATACATACGTTTCCTTTGTAAACACTTTTAGATATTAAAGTTGTAATTTCGAAATGGATTTCGTTTTATAACAGGGAGATTTCTAATAGAGAGGTATAATATAAAGTTAACATATGGAGAATGACTTAACTTTATTGCCTCAAGCGAAAAGTATTAAAATATAACTATAGCAGACAACAAAACTAATATATAGTTGCAGACAAAAACAACAGCGTAAGTATAAAGAGCAATTCAGAAAAAATATATGCTTAATAATACTCGTATATGTAAATATACATAATCCATGTAGAACAGATTATAGAAAAAACACATTCAGCAACAAAAAGCTGATTAAAATTACATAGAAAGACATATAGAATAAAATTGGTTTAAAAAAAGAAGAAAACAGAAATACACAAATATTTAAAAGTGAATAAAAGAATAAGTTATTGAACACAATCGTGTCAAAAGTAGATAGTACAAGTACATTAGTTAATGAAACTTATTGACTGGAACATTTTATCAATTTCACATTTTTGTCAGCTATTCTTCGCAGACGCGACTATTTCACAATAGCAAATCACTATTAGTGTTAATAATATATTTGTTAATTATTTTTTCTTGCACTATTGAGTTTTGCAAAATTTTTTATACAAATTTTAAATTAAACTTTAAGCTTTATTTAAGTATTTCTGCTATTTTGAAATTTAAGAATTAATATGTTATCAATATATTATACAATTGACGATATTATAAAATGTATATAATTAAGTATAATTGGTTACCTATTAGAGGCGCAAATTATCGTTTAAATAAGTTCTTTAGATGCATATTATGCAAATTTTGTTTGAATTTAATTAAGTTCACAGAAAAAATAACTTGAATATTGCTTTACACCATTTGAATTAGCACTATTGTATATTATGATAATAGTTAAAATAATATATACGATTACTTAGAATTTTGACACTTGATTTTGATGTTTGATTGCATAATCTGGTATTTGTATTTTATTAAATATCTGCAGTATTTTAATATATGTATAGTATTAATGTTTTGTCATGTAAAGAGTAATTAATACATTTTAAAGGCAAGGTAAGCTGTTGTCTATTAAATTAATAACAACATGTAGCTTTCAAAATAACACATATGGAAAAAAATTTTAAAGATTTTATATTATAAATATATATACTCGTAGAATCATAAAATAAATAAATTTGAAATGTATATTTTTTAATCTAAAATTATTTAAATTGTAAATATATACTATTATTCTAGTTATAGACTATACTCTATAACTAAAAAATTGTAAATTTTAATTGAAATTTAAGTCAAATACAAACGCAATTTATTTATAAAGTGTTCTTTCTTATATAATGCGTAAAATTTTATATTACTTAGATGCTATCTTGCTTTTTAAAGTTACTTCAATATTTCAGCTGCTATAAAAATAATAGTTTTATTTTATTCATGACAAATTAAAGATATTCTGAAAGATATATTATATATCTATAGTGGTTATCAAGGAACTGTTGTCGAAGAAGGCAGCAACACAACAACAACCAGACAGCCGACACTGCGGAAAAATTACCCTTCACATTCCTTTTCTAGGAGATGAATCCGACAAAAAATGCGAACGATTTTAGGAGGGACATCGTATTCCCAGTTCGTATCGTTCATAAAACTCATACACTGCGGCTAGCCATTTCGACCTTCAGCCCAGCTAAGGGTGACCTCTATGACTGCCCAATAAACAAAAATGGTGTAATAACCGAATGATTGTGCATAAGGCTACTTGTACGAAATGCCAACTTTTATTTCATCTGCAGTTCCTTTCATTTGGCTCTTCACATTAAAGCCAAAGAACACGTCATGTGCTCCAACGTAGCTCTATTCATAAGCATCGTCTAACATGTAACGATAGCTTCTCCGTCTTTGATGTAATAGATAGGTGATACGACATCCTCATCCTACGAGCCAAAGAAGTAGCCCTTATCCGAAAACTAAAACCTATACAATAAACTCCCAAATCGAAATGAAACAATACATGAATTGTTATAATTCTAATCTTCGCCTCACTAACGAGCTCGGTGTTGATATCACGATCAATATTCTACTCATACGTACTATGCTCACATCTATATAGTGTAATGTTATTCTGCACATTCGCATACATAGACCAGCCCCCTCCCCATTGTCATCTTCCATTCAGTGCACACAATCCTGTACTTTTTTCCTGTCTATTCATTCTTAGTAATCTATTGCCTGTTTCTCCGTAACTATAATATATAATTAAATTAATGTTACACTGTACACTTTTAGACGTATGGTTTTGGAGATAAATTCGAAAACTACAAATTATTTGGTTAATTTTAATAAAAACGAAATTTACAGTATGCACCATACTTATTTTATACTTTAGCACTATACTGTTGGAAAATGTTCTGTAATATTTCTAAACTACTCTTCAGAAACTTGTTATCTGAGATTACTGAAGTATTCCAGTTATAACACGACTGTCTATTGAGTTAGCAATGATTTCACTTGATTCCTCTCACTCCATTTCACTCATTTATCCCGTATAGTAATACCTATATAATTGTAAATCAATACTTCATTGGTTCACAATATGTTAATACAAATGATTTTCTAATTATGACTTTTGCTACAAAGCTTTTTTGCTTTTTTACTGTGGTATTAAAATATATCTCTAGAACGTTATTTAACCACTAGCATTAGTGGAAGTTTACAGGACATCATAATTTTATATAATTAATTAGACGAATACAAAAATGCTTTAAATTGTATAATATATAAAACTACAATTTTTCACGCTGAAACATTTTCACACATATACTCGTAGTTACCCTATCTTTTTTGTTATTACATATCTGCTCATTAATATCGAAAATATTGTTTATCTACTTAAGAATTCTCAAATAAACTTGGTCATAAACTATTTTTTCAACGAGAAAAAAAGCAAACAAATTTACTCTTATAGGATGTGCTTATAAGATTGCACAAGTAAAATTACAAACCCAGGAACTGTTTTGAATTTTAGCTAATTTTAAGGAAATATACATATAATGTATTTTAATTATGTGAATAGATTAAATTTCACATAAAATATGTTTTAGTTATTTTTTGGCTAATATAATTAATATAAAAATAATTAAATTAATAATAATGCTTTTTAATGAAAAAATCTAATGAGAGTTTAAATTATTTATATTATATAATTATTTTAACAATAAATGAAAACACAAACACATAATGCACATGCGAATATTTTAGCCAATTCTTGACTATATTCGTATATAGGTATGTATAATATATTTGTGTTTTCATTTATTAAAAAAATTATCTAAAAGGAACTTATTTAATATATATTTATTTGTTATAATATTAAATTAAACATTCTTCTATCATATATAGATACTGTTAGTACATTGCAGATCCATATAACGTAAAACTGATAAATTATAATTTTGTGTTGGCAATTTTGTTTGGTGGGAATTCCTGACAAGTGTCGGGCATATACACCACTAGTTTTTCAAGCTAATCCTAACTATGCTGGTTTATATAGTTGCTGTTGTGTTGGTATACAAGGATTTTCCCCATTTCTTTCTCCTGCAGATTCACTATATGCGCCTCAACAGCTGGTTCGCTATCGGGCCCATGTGCCTCAGCATCTTCGGTATTCTAGCCACCTCCTTCGTCATCATCACCTTCGTCCGCTATAATGAGACTCCCGTAGTCCGAGCTTCAGGTCGCGAGCTGTCTTACCTCCTTCTCTCTGGTTGTCTCATCTGCTACCTTATGTCCTTCATCCTCCTTCTCAAACCAAGTGGCGTCACTTGCGCCTTCCAGCGCTTCGGAATCGGACTCGGCTTTGCCGTTATATACTCCTCCTTGCTTACGAAAACCAATCGAATTTCGCGTATATTTGCCTCAGCCAATCAGACGGCCAGGCGGCCTCCTTTTATCTCCCCTAAATCCCAGCTCCTCATCAGCGGTGTGCTGATCGGGATGCAAATCCTTTGCACAGCCATTTGGGTGACTCTCTCGCCTCCAGGAATTCGACTCGATACGCGACAAAAGAACTTCCCAATTCTGCGCTGCAAGATTGACGATAAATCATTCCTCGTCTCGCTGGTCTACAATATGCTACTCATCTGTGTGTGTACGGTCTACGCGATTAAGACCCGGCGGATACCGGAGAACTTCAATGAGTCCAAATTCATTGGGTTCACTATGTATACCACCTGCATCATCTGGCTTGCCTTTGTGCCCATCTATTTTGGCACATTACACACTTTTGAGGTTGGTGCCGCTAATCCATAGCTAAATGTCTTAGTATATAAAAATTCGTACATATTTTTGTCTTATAAAAAAGTAGTGTTAACGAAGTCGTAGGGAAAATATTACATGAAACGAATCCTTTTTATATCTATGTAAAAAGGAGAATAGTAGTGAAAAGGCAAAAAGGATTTATATTTTTTAATTTTCCATAGGTCTAAAACTCATGAAGTTAAACCGTTTAACTAAAGTAAGAAGATTAATTTTATGTCCAATAATCAATTTTCTTTATAAAAATTGTTCGTAAATATCACTATAGTTTTAAATATAACACCTTTTAAAGGAGTTTTTATTTTATATTAATCATTATATTTGTAATACCTACTACATTTTTATATTTTCGATATTATTAAAAGAACTTTTATATAATTATTTTTCTTTTCATGTTTTAAATATTCTTTATAAGTTAAAATTATTTACACATTTTTAAACTATCAAATTTACAAAATATAGCCGGTACTGGAATACATATCATTACACTATGCGTATAACTTCGTATTTGTAATATTATAATTGATTTTGGAAATTATTTTAAAAGTTGAAAATTCATTCAATGCTTGAGTAATGTAGGTATACATTATAGCAATTTATCCCAGATATTCGAATGGATATCATTTCTAATTAATTTAATTTAATTTTTGCAGGTATATATTGATTGATAATAAAATAAAATATATATGATATGTCAAAAATATATTTGACAGATTTGTCTTATTAAAAATGTTATAGTGTTGTAAATCACACTTATATTAGAAAAATACAGGATAAATTGTGTCAATTAATAAAAAAAAGAAAAATGTAGTATTCCAAAAATAATTAAAATGTTTTTTATATAAAATCAATATCAATGAAAGCGTGCTTAGAACTTCTTACGTATACATTTTTAGGCGAAATAACCTTTAAATATGCTAATCATATATATTAATAAACAATGTGCAAAGATAATTTAACCTATAATTTTTATACGTCAAGCATACTATTATACTTCTACACTATAGATATTCGTACTCTGTTTTCCCTGCAGGTCCAAATCACGACATTATGCATCTCTATCAGTTTGAGTGCCACAGTCACCCTCGTCTGTCTCTTTGCCCCCAAAGTTTACATAATTTTTCTTCAACCAGAGAAGAATGTCCGAAAACTCACAATGAACAGTACCAGCAAGAAGCCTAACTTATCGGGATCCTTTATTAATCATCGTGAGTTTGAAGTTATTAAAAGCTATAACCATAAAATATATTATTATATAATTTTTTGTTATAAATATGGATAAAACTTAATTAATGTGCATAATATAGAAGCTCATTTACTCATAGAACCAAAAATATATTGTTTTGAAAGCAGACTAATTTAGCTGTAATATCCTTGTATCCAATTAATTAAACTAAATAATGCACTAAAAACGATTGTTAGTCTACATATATTAATGTCCAATTAATTAATGCAAAATATAATCTTACTATTTTGAAATTATATGTTTTTTCTATTCTCAATTCTATCTTCATTAGAGATTATAGAAGATTGTATTAAGTTACACGAATGAACAGTTTAAAAAGGAATTTTATTGAAAGCTCATGAAATTTGTCAACTATTCTAAAAACAAATATATAGCAGCTTTTTAGTTTAAATATTCCTTTATTTTCTTATGTTTTTTTAACCGGTTTTCTAATAATTTTATACACAATGTGTGCAAGGTTATAATAATAGCAACACTATTGTTAATATGTATATAAATCAATATTAACTAAAAATAGATTTAATTATTATTTCATTATGATGCTTTTTGTACATTTCACCTTCTATTATACACAATTTCGTGGTATCAAATGGATATATGTAGCCTCTCAGGTCTTTCTTCATCATCAAACTTTCTCATTTTATTATTGTGGTTTTTACATTAACCACTATTTGTATGTAATAATAAATAAACAATTACATCATCCTATTTAAGATTTTTTTAGTGTTTCATCCTTTATTATTTCTTTCTTTAAAAGATTTGCTATCCCCAAAAATATAAACATAATATTGACGATAAGTGTACAATTTAGTTGAATAACTTAAGTGTTTCAACACTTATAACTGAAGTGTTCGTTATACATGGTGTATATAGTACACCTTTTTCAATTGATCGGAATAAAGAGACATTAGAAGTTACATACATATTATTCAAAGTAGCATATATTATTATGCGTCGCAATGTGGGAATTTGAACGAGAATTTGATTATTAATATTTTCTTCTTTCATATTAGAATAACAGTTTCAAAAGTGTGCACATATATGAAAGATGCACAACAACAACTTGGATGTCATTCTTCAACTTACATCTTCATATCGAATCCTGTTTGTTAACTTCACATGCATGATGTAAATACTTTTATCAAAATAAGCCTCAAGATACAAGGATATATACATTGATACAAAAATAAGTAGACCATTTAATCAAAATATGTTCTTATTATATCATTTATACTCTTCTTTAAACTCGAGGGTGTTAACACAGTCACCAATAGATACTTATAGTTATGCAAGCAGTACGCGATGTGTAAATTTCTCATTAACCGCTCCCATATTATCTTATATAGGACACATATCACCTACTCTTTATAGTATTTTTAAAAGAAAGCCTATTATGTGCCTATATATGTACATTGATAAAAGTAACAACAAAAATTGCATTATACACACCATGTTTTGCTTGTGTGCATTCATGATTTCTTCTTGAGGTAAATCGGAATTTCAAATCTTTTCAACTGCATCATTTCTTTTCAACAATTTCAAAGAAAACATGACATATATGTACAGTTAATTCAAGACACTATGCAAGTCCATAGTACGTCCATGTCCTACAGAATACATTACTATTATACTACACCCGATTACACATTAATTTTAAATATTATATTATTATTTTAGAATTAAGTATGCTATATCTAAACTCATATATATACTTTTCTATTTATGCTTTATCTAAATAAAAGTTAACCTGTTATACCTGCGTAAAATAAATATCTTTATCACAGGCACATACATCAAATATCATTTTAAAGGCAATGTCTTACATAATTTGTTTATTTAAACGTCTTTGAAATATATATTATAAGTAATGTGTATAATGTTCCATAATTCAACTTATCTTTAAAAGTTTATAATTAAAGTCCCAAGAAATGTAGAAGCAACGGAATTCTTTAAAAGCATAAAGAATATAAAGAGGGTTAATTATATATATTTAACAAAGTTTTTATAAAAGAAAAAATCAAATTTTTACAAAAAATAAGATATTATTTATTTATATATGTAGGTATATATTAAAATATAATATTTCAAGACCTACCACTTATATATATTTTCAATAAATTTCGACTTCTAATTTAAAATGAAACCTTTATATTTTTGCTTAAATATAGATATACATTTGTATATACTGTAGACTAATAGATGAATTATATATATTATTTAGTAATTACCAATTCCAAATTTATATATTTTGCATAAATTAACACTGTACATTGTCATAAGTCCATTGTTGAAATCAGTTTATCCAATATTAAGCTGACTTTTAACTTATACTACATACGTACACAATCAAAGATAAGTAAATTTATTTTAAGAACAAATCTATAGAATATTTAAATGGGTATAGGTAAATTATTTTTTAGATTAATTTTTAAGAATTCTTAATATCATTTGTCATTCTTAACATTTTTAAATACAATAAACTATCGATTTTATATTTGGAAAAATATATGACTGAATTGCAAAATTACAGTAAGAATTAGAGCAATTCTCAACACTTATACATATGTATGTATCTAACTGTGCGACATATAGATCGAAGTAGTTGTTCGACACTTTCTTGAGGAATGTGGTCTCACACTTCTATGAAAATCATTGTGAAGTTAGTGATGTTTTCGAGTATAATTTCCTTGAACTACGCTACACCGTTTACAACATGCATATTTTAACAGAAATGATGACAGAAATGTGTACATTGGAAAAGTGATACTAACTCTAACTTTAAGAGAGTTAGATTTTATACCTAAGTAAGTAAGATTTTATACCTATGCTAAAAATGAATACTGCAGGGATAAATGTTGCCTTGATGATTATAGGGATAAATTGTTTTTCATTTCTCAGAACATCAACAACATTTTTTATTGCTCATACACATGATACAGCACCTAACTGAAATGCAACAGCTCTATACGATTCACCGAAAGCCATCCCGCCTGACTGCATATCCAAAGTGCTGTATCTTTCTCAGTCCAATTTTTTCATGTGTATAATCATAAACCTATATGGTCTAGAACTAAAAGATTTTTTTTTGTCTCTACAACTTATAATTCGCCACAGTCTTCTATGTACCTACATCTGAAATGCATCTATTTATTTTCATCGTCCTTGGTCATTGCCCAGGATTCACACCATATGTTGTAATGGTGAACGCTGTAGTCCTCAGCGGTCTCAGTTTCAAATGATTGCCAACGTTACTACTCTTCCAAATGGTAGCCATTCCTTAAACAACATTTTTAGCCATCAGCAGTTTTTTCCTCATTTCTGTGCTGCTTATTCCTTTGGTGTTAATCATGAACTCTATAAGTAGACAAATTCGTTGAATTCTTCTATGTATAGTTCAGTATTATCTAACTTAATGTTACTGAAGTCTCTCCTGTTCTTATCTATTTTATCATTACTTTCGTTTTCATGGCATTAAGACCTCTTTCAGCGCTGTACTGTTTTGTGTGATCAAGCATATAATTCAATAGATCAGTTCTGTTACCACAAAACTGGGTTTTGTCATTTGCAGACCACAAGTTGTTTATCTTTCTCCCACCTATCTTCACCGCCTGGTTATTTCATTATTAATCCCATTATGTCATCTGCATATATGTATGTATATTGTAAAGCATTGGTGATACAATACATCCTTGACTTACACCTCATCCTATCCTGAACCATCCTTGTCATCGCAACTTGTCCTAACCGTTGCATGTTTGTTAGTTGTTCTTTCGTTTCCCGTCCTTCCATGAAGTTAGCTATTTCTTTTTTTTTCATACTTTTTCTTCATCTTGTTGACGATTACTTTGAGCAACAACTTACTGGATGTGAAATTAGATTGATGGTGCGGTATAGTTGGTAGTTCACGCATTTTTTTAAGTTTCCTTTCTTCGAGAGGACTGCACCAGTCGCAAGGCCATTCTTCTGTTGTCCATATCTTCTTGCATAATCGCCACATCAGTTGTATACCTGCCTATATCCAGTTATATTTTGCATTTCGATTGGAATTTCAACTACTTCAAGTGTGATTTTCCTTTTAGTTTTTGTTTCAATGCTCATTGAATTTCTTTAAGAGGCTGGTAGTTCTCTTTCACGCTTCTCGTTTCTCTTATATTAGTTCTCACCATTATCTTTGTTTTCATATAGCATATATTCATAATGTATACATAATAGACAAAGTCTTAATATCTCATATTAATCACAGCGTTATCAGCATCTATAGTATTTTTCAGATTATACTCTCTTTAAAAAGGTCCAACTAACATGATTCACATTTCAAATGAAATTATTACCAAAATGTCTATATTTATTGAAGGTTTATTGATAATACATGTATATATACACAAGAAACTATAAGAAATTATTGAGAATTTTAAGAATCTTTCCCTTAAAAACGAAGTGAATTGTCACGGCGTATTTGGAACTCACTATTTATTTGTTAATAATTTGCTTGCTGCTTCCCGTTTATTCACTTTTACTTATTGTAGATATCTAACTGTAAAAAATAACAATAATAACTAATCAGTACCACTTCTATTATTCCGTGCAGGAGGGGACGCCAGAGGTACAGTAGAGTACTCCCCGGTTCCAGAGTCTATAGTCTGCGAGCTCGTTGACACTCGAGGGGGTGGAGGAACCAGCTATTGCACGGATGATCTCAGCTCTTCGCGAAATCCACCGCCCTATCCCGCTGACTCACCAACCGATAATAATGTGATTGTGAACCAACGAGAGATTGACAACAATAGTATTACCTCACTGTAAATAATAAAGCTACACGTATTTAAGCATATTCTAATACATGTATATGATAATGTCCCACTTCTTCTTCATAAAGTATTGATCAGTTCATATTCACATATGAGTCATTCCACCACATTGTTCACGTGAAATCATATTTCCTTCAACTCCTACCCTATTGCACATATATCGATCCGTCATGGATTCCAAAAATGTATTTATAGTTAATAATATCCTGAATTGCTAAAATCGAATTATAAACTCAAAGTTTTGAAATTAGTTCCTTAGGTAATTATTAAAATTTTAATTATATCCTATATTTGTGAATATAATTAATAACTTTTATAATTATTAATATTTAATATAGGATATTTGAACAATATATTACTGAAGTATTTAAGCATTTCGTTAAATTACTTGCATAGTAAGAACAATTCTTCCCAAACCTATTTTAAACTTTATATATTGGTAATACACGATAATAAATAACATATACCTATTATATATATTGCACATTTTCTCAAAAAAATATTAATTTTATGGGAATAAATAATATTACAGTACTTATTTCAATAAACTAAAGGATATAAATGTATATAATTTTGGTTGAATATCAAGACTATACTTGCACAAATTTTATTGCATAATATACTGCATATTTATATTTAAGGCTGATATCTTAAAGC
This sequence comes from Invenusta paracnida, assembly GCA_036023295.1. Classification (NCBI taxonomy): domain Eukaryota; kingdom Metazoa; phylum Platyhelminthes; order Proseriata; family Coelogynoporidae; genus Invenusta; species Invenusta paracnida. Next base: position 15,931 of record JAYRBW010103202.1, read on the forward strand.
TGATATGTTGATTCAAATAAAGCTGTATGTTTTATTTAATCAAAAAATTATGTATGAATTTATTCTATAACACTTCTAAATACATCCTTTATATTTATAATTGGATAGAAATTATTAAGTAAATAAAAAATACTTTTATTACGATTATAATACACGTTACTACAAATTACTAAAAGATGTTACGAGTATTCTTGATTTCCTGAATGAATATATTGAAATATAATTGTAATGTACATAAGTATTATATATAATTATCTAAGTTGAATTTATAAACTTCAAATATATTAAGAATATCCATATTACAAATTTATATTTCAATATAAGTTAATCAAGAATTTAGACAACGTTTTTTTCACACGTTAAAATAATTGACATGACATAAAAATGCCTGAGCAGTCAAAAATATATTCAGGAGGAATAACACAAAAAAGACGAAAGTCAAAATTCTCCTATAAAAATTAATGCATAATTATATTGATGTATTATTAAACACTATTTTCCAACGAAGAAACTTAGCTTCAAGTTTTGAGCTCTACTAAATCAAAGTTAATGAATGATTTCTAGAGTATTTTTATATTTTAATCACAAATAATAATATTTTTCAATTTTACTACTGTTAAGTAGTGTAAATATTCATGTACATTTTTAGTGTGCTTTGATATTATCATTTGTCTTTATTATAAACTGCACCTTGAATTTGTCGTTCCTGAATATTTATATGTTTACTGTCGTTTCTTATAATACTTTCTTTAAACATTCCTTTATCACTTGTTAACATAACACTTAAATCACCGTTGAAGTATTTTCTATTATACAATTATTGAATAATTGCACAGGTCGATCATATTTTTGTAGCCATATTTACATCTCAGAATATATACATAATATGTGATCCAACTGTTATAAGTATTTATTTGTTTAAAAATTGTGACTATTGTGTTTCAAAGTATGGAATGATTAGGAATTATTGTTATGACTTGTTCAGCTGTTTATTGAATTATTTCTTAGGTTCACAACATTATTGAAATATTGAAAGTGCAGGACCTTTTCCTTGCTAGAGATATTCGAATTAATTATTTATTCGTTTTGTATATGTTATTGATACATTTTTACAATATATATTTCACAACAATATTTTTTACAACATTTAAAATATTGGAAACGATTAATTGAAAAAATTAATTAATTTAAGAAACAATGTAATTTTTCTTATTCGAAATTAGAAAATTTAAATTTGTTTGTAAAATCAAAACATATTTTTATCTTTGGGACATTTCTTCCAAATTATTGTTTTCATTATATTTGAAAAAATGCATCAGTTGATTTTTCATATATATTAAAAATTTTGTTTAGAATAAAAATATATTATATTGACTTTTAATTAAGCGTACATTGATGACGTTAATTAAAGTATATAAAAATAAAATACAAATACAAATAATTTATGCATATTTACTATTTAACATATTTTGAAATATTCAATTGTGATTTATGATCTGTGAAAACAATCTAGTTTTATAGTTTATAACGTAAGGTTCACAAAAGATTTGTTTAAAATTAGATATTAATTGTTATCTTTAAAATGTGTTAAAGATTAGTCTTCTACATATGTTCTATTACATAGTTACACAGAAAGTGTATAAACAGAAGCATTTCAAAAGTTTCTCTTACTAATTTTTTTTTTAGTTGTTCAATTTTTTTGTTAAACTAGCTCATACATACTGAATATTTTTTATTATTATATATTTAAATATAACATTTTGAACGATTGCAAAAATGTATTGATGATTCAGAAATCAAACAATCAACAATTTATACCATTATTATAATAATATATCAAACGTTGTAATATAAAAGGTTTTGTCAAAAACGTTTGGTGTGTATATTTTAATATTGTAATATTGTAACAATCTTTCTATGTACACTACACCTATTTAAGTCCGATTACTTGAAAATTTTGAATAAACGCCTTTTTTGCCACTTTTGTATTTTAATATTAACTTTTAAGACCCAGGGAGTATTTGTTGACTCTTAGAAAACTGAATTTTGACTATATAAAGAGTGATGAGAGTCAACATATTAAAACATATATTATATAACACATATTTGACATGTTTCAAATCATTAAGATGTATTACCAGGAAACAAAGAAAGGGTAATACAAAAAATGCGCGATCAATGTGAAACAACATTTAATACATTTCATTATGTAAAATATTCCTAATCTGTTCAATAATCTTTTGATTTTTTTATTAATTTCTAATCAAATACTAAACATACATAAATATGTCAATATTTATGCATATTGCAAACAACTGTTATATACACATAATAGGTAATATAATTGAATTTTATATATTGATAATTTATTTATTATTTAAATAAATCTTAACTGTACTGTTGTACTTCAGCATTCTTAATATTCAATTTACATAGGTTAATACTTACTTACAACTGACATAAATATATTTCATTTAAATGTCTTGAACATATTAGTAAGTACATTTGCAATATATATTAAATTAAAAGTCAAAGAATTGTTTCACATTGCTTTTAAAATGTAATATGATACATATCGATATGCCAATGCAAATACATCGAATCTTTTAACTAAGAAATCACAGAAAGAGCACATTATATTTGACACTTGGCTATAATATTGGATTAATTTTATATATAAAATTAAAAACGTGTTGGTTTGTTATTATATACAGAACAAATATATTTAGAACACGAACGCCCATGTAAATTAAGTATAAATATGTCGATGATTTAGAATAAACCATAACACAAAGCTAGCTATTCCGTCATAATGTTAAATAAATAAACAACGGAGTAAATGCGTAATTCGGCAATAAGTTTTTTCTAAAAATATTTTTTCTGTTTGTTTTGGTTATACTTAATAAATTGTATAAGAATGTGATTTTTGAAATTTTATCGTTGTATTAAATAGTCAATATTTTATTTTAATTTGATTTGATTTAGTTAGTTAAAAATACTTCTTCATGATTATAAATATGCTTTAGAATGCTTTTAATCATTTTAAAACGTTATAGATACTTTATTATATTTGTATTTCTACAATTTATTATCAGAATTGATTATTTTTAATTATGCGATTGATTCTTTCGTGATTTTAGGTTCCGTTCAAACTGCTTGAATATCCATAGTTTGGCTTAAAATAATTGTTATTATTTGACGTGTCTGGTAAGCCTCAATAGAAATGGATGAAGAGCCTCACTACCGTCTGGTTAGCCTCACCTTAGCTATCTTATTAGTACGATTAGCCT
>JAYRBW010103213.1:0-19219 GCA_036023295.1 Invenusta paracnida
TGACTTGCAAGCTATAATTGACTGTGGAGGAGACTATCTCCCATAATTGTATTGTTTAAATGTATAAATTGATGTTATTAAATTAATGTATACATATATATTGTTAAATATGGACAAAACGGCGATTTTTTTGGGTACCCCTATAAAAAACCGTTGTAAAGAAATTAAAGACAATTAAATTCAATGAGGTTTACTAAACCCGAACATACCACTATTTCTTTCAGAAATGTTGTTTATGTAGTATTTAGAACGACAAATTTGAAGAAGCAAGCTTTCAAACTAAATAAAGCTATTGAATAATTAATGTTAACGAATAGATAACACCCAATTATATATACAGCAGTTAGCACATATAAAAGCCAACAATCTGAAAAATAAAAAGGACATTTTATAAATAAGTACGTATATTTTTTATTATTTACTGTACATATTCATATGAAAACGTCTCACAGATAAAATAAAAATATACAAGTATAAATAATACAGTTTATTTTAAAATAAATGAAATAATTGACACAGCAAAAAATGACTAGATAAGAGATCTACGTAATACCAAAATCAATACTACAGTACATTCATGTTCATAAATGCCGATGTCAAATACAATTAAGTTAATCTATGCTCATACCACTGATTTATATGTATACTTATACATTGTCACATTCATGTATAAGATAAAAGTAGACAATTATACCATAGCACGAACAATTAATGTATTCAATATGTTTTTGTAAAGAAGCATGCGTCAAAATTGTATGAAATTTGCAGTTAATATAATACAAGAAAAGAAGGCCCCGAGTGAGAAAAGTAAAAATAGAAGGAAACATTAAATAAGATTGTATGTGTCAGTTAACCTTCACCGTTGATTTTAAAATTTTGACAGGAAGTCAAGTAAAAAAATATATACTAATGTTATCACAACAATAATAATGTAAGTCAAAAATGGGTATTAATATATTTGAAAGCACCACTATACCTTTAATACACAATGTAATTATATTCGTTATTGTTGAAACAGGTGGGCTGTGGAATAAAGGACGTAAATCATCGATCGATTAACGTGTTAATGTGTAAAATACCATGTATATATTATGAATGTTATAGTAAACATTAAATTATAAAATATCTATGTACTAGCAAGGAAATAGCAGAAGAATTGGATGTATTCTTAACTGGATGTCGTAGGTTTTGAATCATCTGAGACTTTACGTGAACTGGCCACCCACTCGGTATAATCGATATAGCCATCATGGTTTAAGTCGTTGTCTTTGAGTGAATGGTCAATTAGTTCCTCATATTCCTCGTCAGTTACTTTTGGTTTGTTGGCGCCTGAAATAATAAAAAGTTTATATATTATTAAAGTTTATTCCATAAATATAAATGGTACACGAAAATGTTGTTCCTTTTAAATAATCCAGACATGGACAAACTATAACTCAATCTTCTAAAAAGCAATTGTTAGTTACAAAACAGGAATTTTTTATACATAATTCCATTTCTAAATATCCCCAACACATTTTCGTGACTTTAAATAATATTATCTCCGTAAAAAATAAAAGCATCCAAATTACTATAATATTAATTATATTCTCATTATACATAAATAAAAAAACTAACATTACTTTCTGCTTACAATGAATAGGCGAATAAAATCAAACATTATGCTGTATCAATTTAACACTAGTAATCAAGTATCTTCTCATAAAGATAATGTTCGACGAGTATTATAGTAATCAAAAAATCACAATATTGGCTCATTTATTCATTATGGAGATATATTTCTGGATTTCTTAAAGTAGGACGTAACAAACATAACGTGAAAATGAAAGATACAAGTCTTATACTTCGAATATATGTATTAAATATTGCAAAATGTTTTAAAAACAAATATGTATACAGAGAAATGTTTAATTCATGCTAAACATTTAGACATGATAAATCTACACGAATTTGTTTTATTTCTATATTATTAGTGTCGCATGTTTATATTAATTTCTAACAATATGTTCAATAATTAATTAATGTTTAGTCATATTATCAAAATCATATATCGTAGTACATTTAAAAAATTAAATACACGAAACAAGTTCTTTCCGTAACAAAAAATAGTGTGAGAAACAATCCTATTATATTCCTGAGTGACATGACTAATTAAGTTTTAATTTGTGAATACCATATTAATATTATAAATTGAAATAAAATATATTAATAGGTGTCATCTCTCATACATGTGATTTAAGTTATGATCATGAAATGCAACAAATAGTGACGTGAAAAACAAATTACATATCAGTAATTTGAAAATGTATTGTATTATTTGTTATATACCAAAAAACATATCTAATTATATTTTAAAAACTTGTTTTTCTGTCGAATTTTTTAAATGTGATTTTAATCAAATACATGAATTTGAAATATGTTTAGCGTGTGATTCTATGTATCCGTTTTTAAGAAAAATGTTCATATTTATATTCGAAACTTTCAAATATACTAGAAATTCTTTGGAAATATCTGCATAACTAAAATCTAGACCTATGGTAATGAAGGTCTAGAATCTATGTTATATTGTGTTGCTTCTTTCATTCAGTAAACATACAACTCAGACTAAAACATGTATTATATATAACATTGTACTATATGTTATGAATAATTTTAAACATTTGATGTTAAGAAAATATATGTCGGATTTGCACCTCAATTCTTTTCAAATCAAGTATTTTGCATTTTCAACTACAATAGATATGACAAAACTAGACAATATTGAAATGTTTGCAAATCTATAATAGAATTAGTTTATTGTTAAATACATGTAGTATTTATAGAATGTATGTACGAGTATGTATAGCACCTTTATCGCCCCCATCTGTATCATGATGATGATGATCCATCATTGACTTGAACAGTTCAATTCCATCCAGTTTATTGTCATTATTTGTGTCATGCAGCTTAAAATAGTGAAACTGAAGTTGTTCATGTGTCATGTCCTCTGTTTTTAGGTCAGCCATATTGTCAAGATGCTCTTGTAAATGTCTAGTATCAGAAAAGGTAACAGACTATTAAAAAATATGTATAATTTTGAAGAGGTAAAGCCTTACAATTATTAATTATAATACTTACGCTTTATTTTCTATATGGTTTTTGTCAAATTTGAGATTGTCATCACATATAACAATTGTCAATATATAAATAAATTGAGCAAAAAATACTAGAGTCTTCATTGTAGTCATTTCACTCAACAATTCTGAAATGTGGATTGTAAAATGATAAATTTAGAAAAATTCAAATAAAAAATAATAAAAATTTTTTAACGAGATTAAATGCTTCACTTTCAAAAATTGCTGTTTAGAAATATCAATATATATGCATAGTAATATTAAATAATTATTAAAAATTACATAAATAACAGCTTTAAACCAGTCAGTTAAACGATTGCACGTTTCATTCAAAAGTGGCACTATTCTCAATGTGTGTACAACTCAGCTGTGCACTTAGCAGTAAAAGAAAGGGTTGTGCACACTAGCCTACAAACCAATATAGGTCTGTGGTTCGAAACTGGAATCATACTCTTGGATGTAGTATACTGTTTCTGCTATCATGTGCTTCCAGTAAGACACGCAAAAATCTAACAAAGTCTACTAAACATATATCAGTTTGGTGCAGCCACATCTCTTCTGATGTTTATCAATGTAAGTTAAATGTATAGGTTTTCCCAATCAAATAGACACAGCTGAGATTTGAATTTTAAAATCGTGTCTTTCATCAGACCAAATGTTGATAAGGCCGTATCATTGGCCTCCAAGCAAAATTAAATGTTTACACAATTATTATATAAAGTGTTTAGAGATTATAATGTTAACTAAGAGTTGATATTTATGTATTGTAGAATCTTAAATTAAAGCCTTTTGTATATGTATACAGGGTGAGGCAGAAGTCACTCACTAAAATGTAGTCCTATATTTGTAATGAAAGAAATAATTATAACATATTGTACAGTTAGCAAAAAACGAGTTACTTAATTAAATTCTTAATTAATCACAAAGATTACAGTTACAACACAATGAAACCAAAGTTACTTAATTAAATGTTTAAAATGTTTACCCTCTGCAACAACCGTGTGTTGTAATCACATGAACCATGCACATGGAGGACATTTCTGAGCATGTCTGGGGTAATATTTCTCAAAGTGAAGTTTATATTGGCTTTCAAATCATCAAGATTTTGAAGCCGTGAATCAAACACAACAGATTTCAGATAACCCCAGAGAAAAAAGTCTAAAAGATTCAGATCTGGTGATCTTGAAGGCCATGGGATAGGTCCTGCTCTACCAATCCATTGATTGTGGAAAATGTCAGTGAGGTACTGACAAACAATTCTGGAATAATGAGCAGGAGCGCTATCCTGCATGAACCATACGGTGCCAATTGGTTTTGTAGCTTTAATATCTGGAATTATATTTCTTTGCAAGAGATAGGATTCCCCAGTAATGGTGTCTTTAAAGAAGTAAGGACCAATCACTGTATCATGCAGAACTCCACACCATACAATAACTCTAGGGTCACCCTGCTGCTTAAAATCAATATGCCATTGTGGATTTGTATCAGAATAATACTGGCAGTTATGTCGATTGACATGCCCATTTAAATAAAAAATGGCTTCATCTCCAAAAGCTATGTTATTTGCATCCAAAGTTCCAGTTTTCCCCATTTCAATTAAATGTGAACAGAAATCAAGCCATATAGCATACTAGTCTTATTCATCCAAACCTTGGACAAGTTGTATTTTGTAAGGATGGTACTTGATTAATTCAAATGCTGATGAAATGTAATGAGAATTTCTATTTTTAAACGTTTGGTATTGATTAATTCAAATGCTGCTGAAATATGATATATTATATCTTGCATCATTTTGGTGCGTGACTTCTGCCTCACCCTCTATATGAAATAAATAAGAGTTAAAGCTCTGTCTATTATTACTCTATGATTAATAGTACCTAGTACCTAGGATGGCACCAGACTGACAAAGTTTTTTTGACTATAGTAAAGCAACTATTTTTCTTTACAACAGTCATGATGTATCTATAGCTATAGCTGTTTTTATCAGTTGCAAATATCCTATTTGGTTGTATGCAGTGTGCTTATAAAATTTATAAATCTATTTTTATCTAATTGCATAGTAATGTATTTATAAAAAAATAACTTTATTTTTTATTTGAAATTGGGATAAATTCAAGTACGTCACGCAGAAATAGTTCATTAAAAACAAAAAAGCCTAGTAGATTATTACATATATATTTACATATATAGTCGGTTTACCTTTTGTAACACCATTCAACTGTTTTAATAAACAATTGTATCATGAAATAAATGTATGGTATACACTTGTGATAAATTATTATTTTAATTAAAATAACAGTAATTTTAAAATTCTAGATGTTTAACAAGAAAAAAATAATATGTTTTTACAATAATATATATAATTGTTAAAATATTTCAAATAAGATTCTACTAAGAATAGAAGGTAATACATAATTTACTCCATTATAATTATATAGTTTCAATTAAGCATTTTAAAACAAGCAAAACAATTAGGGGTAGCTATATGAATTATAATTCTGAAAACTTAAATTAAATATATAAACCAATTATTAAAAAAGAGATGCTTGTATTATTTTCCTTAATTATAACAAAAATGGCTAAATTAAACTTTTTTATTTAATTTGTGTAAATTTGGCCATTACCCATTAATGTGTACACTGCCGAAAATATGGCAATCAATATAACCGTACCAGAACTACTAATAAAAAGTCCATGAACCGTACCTTTTCATTTGTCAAATGAAATATTCTCCATTCCATGGTAAAGGTAGATATCGTTATTTATCTTTGGTGATGATGTTATGTACAAAAATAGCTGTCGGTGGGTATCAACTAATTCGAGTGATGCTTCCAAAGCTTATTAATTGGGGGCACCGTAATGGTCATATAGCATATTAGATATCTAGTATACTATTGTAAAGGGTTGTTTAAAAATATGTATACATTTACAAAGAAGTAAACCAAAGGACTAAAATTAATATCCCCATTGTATAGTAATTCAGTTAATGAAATAGTTCTAAATACATATTTCTTATTATTAATCCAAACTATTATATATTGACAATTTTAATTCTCGAATATCATTAATTAGATGCATTTTCTACAAATATTACTACATTAATTAAATTATACTTGTATAGCTTTTATTTAAAATTCCCTGGCTGAAATATATTATTATCTGGATCTGTATGTTAATTTGGTTTACAAACATATATGTAAATGATATCTACCATAATATAGAGAACCTGAAAAGTATCCTAACCCAGCAATTGCCTAAGCAATCGTATTAAATGACGTAATCTATTAATTATATTTATATATTAACTATATATCAAGGGCTACTTATACCAAAGATATATATATATTTAATTAGAAACAATTTATGCACATCTATTGAGATATAAAACGCGGATGAACTGATTACAGTATTTTCAGTGTATTCCAGTTTGATTATAAATATATAAATAAAAAGTATGTATATATTTAAAAATAATATTTTATTAAACATTTTATAATATTTAACACAAATTTAAGAACAACTGTGTATATATTATAGTTACACAGTACTTATACGTATAAATAAGTCATAAAAAGTGTGGGATACAAATATGTATATATATACAAAGAAATTCCTGAAATAAAATAGAAATACATAATAGTTAGTCAACATAATCTAATTCAGTAGGAATATTAAACTGTGCATCAATAACAGAATCCTCAACGTTTAATTTATTTTTCATCCAAGATTTTAACGAGAAAATGTTATCTGAAACAAGACATAAACAGTATTAACAAGTAAGAAATATTAATTATGAAATTATATTAATATATAAATAAAAAGTGTTTCGTCATTATTAATTAAGAATAATCGATATTAAATTAATAATAATAATAATATCCATCTCTGAAACTGCTTCTAGCTCACATTAAATTAATAATTGAATTCTACAAAACCATAGAGTAATTAATACTCTATGTACAAAACTATACATTTTTTATAATTATAAATGGGTGTCATAGCAAGGTTATTATAGCAAATTTAATTTTTTGTTTACAATTTATTAATTGTTTTCGAAAACTATTTAAATTTTAAACAAAATTACATACTAAGAATAATACTCATTTTACAATATTAGGTATATATGTACAGCTAAAATGGATACCAGATAAGTAATCCAGGGTTCCTACGCGTTTCACTTGGTAAAATTCCATGACTTTCCATGACTTTTTCGATGACTTTTCCATGACATACTTAGGTTTTAAAAATTGTATATTATACTACATATAATAAAAATAATAAACATTCTCCCACACAAATATATCTGGAAATGGCCATTCTAAATTAAAATTCGATTATTTGAAGCCAAAAATAAATGAAATATAGTGTAAAGTATATTTTAAAAATTTACCTAGATTATTGATTGGTGAATACGGTAGCTGTAGAAATTGGAATTAAAATGTTCAGACAACAAAGAATGAGTAAACTGAAACAATATAAAAGAATACGCCATACATACTTCAGGTTTTAAAAATTGTATTGTATTATAATAAAAAGTAATTATATACCTACCCATAAATTAGTCAATTTGGAGTTTCAATTGATTTAGGGCTTTCTCTTTTTCTTGTGCAGTTTTTCTCAAACTATTTGATACAAGTATAGATGCATATAGTTTTTTTATTCAGCCTGTCGAGCATTTTCATCTGCAGATGTCAATAACTGAGAAATATCCTTCTCTAACCTTATTCTCTTTGAAATTAAACTGTCTGTCTCAGCTTTCCGTTTCTTCGAAGTTTCAGTTTTCAACTCCTTCTTCCTTTGCTCATCCAAAAAATATGGTACTTTCGTCTTGAATTTGCAGCAAATGAAAGGAGCTCCTTGTTAATAGGAATGTTTTCAATGCCACCAGCATGATGAATTGCATCTAAAATCACACGTCTGGCAACAAGAGACAATAATTGTTGGTTATCATAAATGGCTTCTTTGTTCACTGAGAAATCTCTCTCCACCATTGCTTGGCCATGAGAAAGTATTAAAAGAGTTTTTAGTATTGACCACAACTTCTGATACTAGCTTTTATTCTTCAACAAAGAACTGTAAAAAGTGTCTAACAGGTCAGATGTTTTTGAGAATTCGGAAAACTTGGAAGAATGGTCTTCAGCACATCAAATAGAAACCCATTAAATTGTCTAACAACTAACTCAGCACTCTCAATATCAAAGCGGCCAGCATTGCACAAAGTTGCTACACAATTCTCAAATTCAGTTTTACATATATCTTGTTGGTCCAGAATGTTTTGAGGATTTAGTCATGATATGTCTCTCACTAAGGAATAGGTTATTGTGGACTTAGCCAACAGTTTTTTAACAACAGCCTGGAGAAAAGATATGCACTGTTTTTTAAAGGAAACAGTGCATATTTTAGAAGTATTTCATAGATTTTCCAATGTAGTCTTTGTAACCAAACCAACATCAATTGTAGCTGTGTCTTTTAGATTTTCTTTCTTAGCAATATCAATTTTCTTCACATTGGCTAGTGTAAGGTCAATGAGACATTCAGGTTTCATAAATCTGGTTAGCAGGTTTCGAATCAGTTTGAACAAATCATCAGCCATGAATGGTAGCATTGGCTTATAAAATTGATATTCCTATAAGAAAGGTTCAATCTGGCGAGCAACTGAAATAAAAAATTGTGCCTTTGGTAAAAACAGATGACTTCTTGTTATACTTTTGATGGTTTCAAATGATTTCAAGTGTGGTTCCTTGGTTAATGATGTGACATACATGTTTAAATATGGCAGGATTTCAAGGTCTTTCACAACAACATAAATGCTTTCCAACTACCGATGACTGCAATATTTGGGTGGTAAATATGTACAACCTGTGAGACATCTGAAGTCTTCAGTACGAGCTGATGAGTCTAAAAAAGTAATACATGTGATTCAGGATTTCTTCAAACTTCCATTCACCGGCCTCAATACCTGCTCGAAGGGTATTATGAAGCACATGTAAGCCACATGATCCTGTCTGAAAAGTTCTTTTACTGGATGGCATGTGCCGAGTTCTTTGTTCAAAAGTTTGAAAAGTTTCCAATTAACTGCTGGCCCATCAAATGACATTTGAATCAATTGGAATACAGAACTTTAAGCATATCATTTTCAGTAGTATGACCCATAAATGCTGAGTGATAAAAATGGGTTTGAACTCTATCCAGGTTTGTGTCCCAGTCGTAAATGAATGTCACGTTGTTCTTTTTTAAGTTTTCCATTGAGACGTTGGTCAAAAAGAAGTGCATAATTCTGAGAATTTCTTATCTTGTCAAGTAATAGACCTGAAAAGTATGGTGCCAAACCGATAGAAGACAGAAGTGCACAATTTTTTGTTGAAATTTATATAACCTGTAGTATGTCATGAAACAAAATTACTTAATAAAAAAAATGGAGTGACACTTTCCCTTTTTTCCATGACTTTTTAAAAATATCTCATTTTTCCATGACTTTCCAGGAGCTTAGGAACTCTGATTATAAAATATTAAACATTGAATATAAGTTGTAATATTAACTAATTTTATATTTTACATTAGCAACTGATTTGAGTTTAATATTAGAACTATGTAAGATTTTTGAGAATATGGATTGTCGTAATTAACTCACCATTTGAGCTAGCCCCTGTGTAAGTTTGATTTGGGGCCGAATGGTCCTGGATATAGATTACTGGTGTAAAACTAAGTCCAAAGAGGGTTCCTGCGAATATGGCCAAACAGATACCCCTAAAAATAAGAACGTTATTATAAATTTAAATGTCATGCATAATTAGTGCGTTTTGTCTTACTTCTTATTGGTAGTGTGTTAAATAAAGTATTAAATTAATTTTAAATTAATAAATCCATAAAAAATACTTAAAATATTGCGTTAGATTAATAGGTAAACATGATGAATTTATATATATTTGCAATCGTCTCATAAAAAAATCGATTTTAAAATATATTTTATTATTGCAATATTTTTTTCATTAATATTAAACATTTGTAATTGTCTCACAATAAAGTAATAAATAAATAAAGTATTTACAATGATTTTATCGTTTTTCTAAAAAAAGTAATTGTTTGTAGACGATGATGATACATTATGATTTGTACATAGCAAGTTATTATTACCCCAATTTAATACTACATATTATGTATCCGTAAAAATTAAAAAATTAAAAATATTATACAAACAGTTATACATTTAATAGAGATTTATTGACTTAAAGTATGATTTCAATATATACTATTTAACTCTACATTTTAAAATAGTTTTATGCTAAATATTGGTGAGTAACTCTCTTAAGAGCAATTCAGAAACAAGTTAGTTATCATTAAATGAATAGAAAATCAATTATATAAAAAAAATACAATACAAAAAATAAAGGGACACACTGTATTGCAATACTCACAACATTCGCTTTTTAATTGGCGAGAGACGTCCCAACATGTCCGCATAAATGTTGCCCACATCCTCCCTACTTTTGATTGGTTCCTGCTGATTGGACGAAGACCCTGCTATCAGTGGAGTGGCCTCAGGATTTGATTCGAAGAAATGGGAGGTGGAATTGACTGCTATGTTGTCTTCAATTTCTTCTTCCGAGATAGGTCTCACTGTTGGCTGGATGAAGAAGTAGACGAACACGCTGAAACGTTTACAGATTGAAAGTTTGACAGACAGGAAATTAAATTATATACAGACAAAGAAAATCGATAGATAGATGCGCAGATACAGTCCGCTAAAAATAATTAGATACATTTGCAATATATTTTGCAACATTACTTAAAAACTATTAAATACAAAGAAATGATATGTATTGTTAACTATAAAGCATCCATATATATATATGAAATGTATTTTTTAACTATAAAGCATCCATATTATATATGAAATGAATATATACTTTTACATTAACAATATTAATATTCTATTTAAAATATTTCATTTATTTCATACTCCTTGTACCGTTAATATGATTCATCTCACAATTAAAATCATTAACAATAAATACCAGGTCGATAAATCAATAGGTAGAGCACCTATAATTTGCAATATAATTGTATTTTTAACCAGTGAACTACAAAACTACAAACTAATAAAAATTACTTAAATACACATTTATAAACAATAAATTATCAATTATATTTTGGCATAAGAATATATGATAATAATCGAAATTTAACAGTTAATAATTATATTATAAATCGTGAACTTAACTTTGGATATAAAGGTTTTAATGTGGCGAACATTGTGGACAGATAAACAGGCAAATATATTGAAAGAAAGCAGGCTGATGTACACTGTTAAACATTTAGTATTTTTATTTAAACATATTATTTGTTTTATTGATAAATAATATTTCAATTTTAGCGTCGATCACTTAATTTTAAATAATACAAATAAATGCTTGTACAGAGAATTATCCGAAACATAAAAAGCACCCATATTTTCAAGTAAGCGACAGTGTTTTTTAAGGCTCTTAATTGGATCAGCAAATTGCCAGTGCGAATTTAAGAACTGTCAGTGCAGGATTACATAATTTTATCACAGCAGTATTATAAATTTGCCAGTCAAATTAATTCCAAAAAACACTGAACTACATATTATATATTTTAAATAATTTATGGAATTTGTTTGAAAATTATTTGTAAATCATTCAATAAGTAAGCGAACCTTGGGAAACTGTTATTTACGTATTTTAATGCGTATTTAACCATCAAACGTATAAATAAATATGCTTCAAAATTGCAAAATAATACAAAATGCCAATTTGTTCGACACTCATGTTTAATATTACAGACTATGTCGTATCGTAGAATATTATGCTAGAAACAAGTAAGACAACAGAATATTTAAGGACATCTAAAAAGAAAATGCTAAAGTGGCGGATTGAGTGAGGATATTCATCAAATTTTGAACCAACTAATTGTCTTTTATAAACATAAAAATGCGAAATAAATTCATATACCTACTTTATACTAAGTGTGCATTTTTCATATGATAATCGATCATCATTAAAAAAAATGTTATAATACTAATATTACATATTAGATTACAAATCTAGTTTTGAACAAATTGAATAAATTATTTACATTAGTGAGCTAATCACAAATCACAAGATCACAGCTCCTTCTTAAATTATTTATTTTGGTTATGATAAAAGATCACAAGCTATAAAAAGTAATGTTATTAAAAAAATTAGTTCTATTTCCAGTTACATGCGTCTACTAATTTCACAAATTTTCTATCAAGTATTTTAATTTTCCGATAAGTTTTTGCTAGCATGTTTGTCTGGTAGCCATGATAGGTTTTAGACATTTATTATTAAAGCGAAATTATACGAGAATTAATAAATATACCGATTATTAATATTCTGTACAAAACAATCACAGAAATTTATAAAGAGGCGAAAGTGATAAAGAAGTATAATAAAACTGGAAGATATAACGACGAATGGTCAATATAACACGAATGAATCCAAGGAAGTGACAATAGATGAAGAAAAAGAATCAGGTTATCGAACTCTTTCATTTAGTACAATTACGACCATTCTACTGGGACGAGATTATACAAGCGATCTAATTCATTGCACATCGACGGAAAATAACCCGCTGCCAATTCAAGTAATCTGTTTCTTATCAGAAATAAAGTAATCCAATCTTCCTCGATCTGTCATTAGCTAATTTTGCGATATTTTTTATCCTTTTTGTACATTTGATGTTGAAAGATTTAATTTTTTTCACACGATTTAAATAAGAGAAGTAAATAGTTGATTAAATTAAATTAACACAAAAATGAAGAAATTTTTTTCAACTACACTGAAATTGTTTTCCTGTTTCAGTGAATAAATTACTTTAGTTTGGTCAATAATTTATATATACTAAGGATAATTTTTTGCTGATTTGTAAATCACTATAAATATATCCCATGTTTACCTCAGAAAGCAAATCGCGACACCTGCGTAGTTTAGTATCTGATTTTCAGGGACTTGAGCCTTCAAACCGAATAATCCAAATCTGAAAGTAAAGATTGATTTTTGTCATAAACGAACATTTCATAAATATATTTAAAAGTTGATATAAAAACATAGTTCTCAAAGGGTATCGCGTGATGAAACCCATCTATAGACATTTAAATACAATAGAAACAGTTTAATGTTGGATTCATACTAGCATGAACATTACATAGCATGAGCATACATACATTCATGAAAGCATACTACAAGTCTATAAAATTTATAAGAATGAGCTAATTAAAAATAAATCATTTCATTCAAGTAAAAAAAATATTTTTAAAATATAAATTCTTAAAATATAAATAAATAAATAAATATTATAATTATTATAATTGAAAATACATCGGTCAAAAAAGGCTATTTATACATATATTTACATGTAAATTGATACGATCTATAATATATAACATCTTAATGTTTGTAAGTACATTACCTATAAATGGCTTGAAAGTATATATATATACACTTCCGTATCTCCATTTTAAACATTAGTAGCTTTGTCATGATTTTTAATAACTATATGTACTTCATATAAGTATACAATTTTTAATAAAAACAAATAAAAATCAATGTCTGATAAAAACCACCTGCCGGACACCCAGCCAGAGAGAAGATTAAATGTAGCCCAGACCAGAAATCCGATCCCCATGCCCAGACAGTGGATGATCGTCACTACGCAAATGTTCCCTAAAATCAATTTGATAGGAAACTGTTGAATCTTTTGAACCTGTATTTTTTAACATATTGACACAATTAAAAAAAATTGTATTTGGAAACTTTGATTTCTTATAATTTTCTTCCATTTCTTTAATTATTCTTGGAAGATATTTTAAATAAAATTCTCACGTTTCTTGCCTTTCTCTAAAATATATTTCAAACTTCTTGGAAATTCATTGGAGGTTGTTACAATTCTTGCCTTTCTTTGAAAGATACTTTGAAATTCTGTCAAAGAATTTCAAAGTCCTTTTAATGAAATTTCAAAGAAATAGTTTCAAAACAATAGAACATAAATTCTATGTAATTAGGTTTTCATTATCTTAAAAGTAAATGTAATTTGGATTCAAATAGACAAACTAAATATTGAGGTAACATAAATAGATTTATATGGCATGATATATTAAATCTAAAATAATATACACTATATCCTTATTGCACAATTTTTTATAATAAAAACAGTACATAAGCTTATAACACTTTTTTGGAAGCAATGTAAAGCTTATAATGAAAAGAATAATACATTTAAAAGGAAATGTTTCCAATGTTTTAAACGATACATAATTTATATAGTATAATAATAAGCAGAGAAAATATATTTAAATAATGTGTACGTATATATACTATATAGCTATTAGTATAAAATAAAGGTTACAGACATTAAAACAACTATTGCTTAAATTAGTTCATTCTTTATAAAAAATGTCAGTATTACTTAAATCACCGAAGAGCATCTAATAAAACAAAAAATATCATCAAATAAATTTTGAATATACAAATGAAACCGAAATTCGAATGTTTGACTCCAGTTGCTAAATTACACGCGGGCTAAGAAAACGATTCTAATTCACAGAATTGATTGTCATTTGGTGGAAAAATAACAATTCCGGGTTTTATAATGAGTATCAATTCAAATTTATTTGATTCGCCGTTTGTATTTGTAATTCAAACAGCTGATCTCACTATTCGTTTTTAATTGAACATGGTAACACTAAATAATAAGCTATAAAAAACCGATAAACTGATAAACTGGTATAAGTACTTCGTTATGCATTATACAAATTATAATATGTCTTCGAAATACTGTTTTTATCATACAACAAAAGAAATACATTAATATTTTAGAAATCGAATAATAACGCTAGTAAAATGTGACATTTTAAATATTTGCAAATATGAAATAAGGAATTATATTTACAAAAATATAATTTCCAACATGCATTTAGTTTCTGAGAAATATCAGTTATTACTTGTTTAGCACAAATTTTGTTTATTAATTATAACGCATGTTTTCTTTGTGACTGCTTTTAACCGTACAGGTGTATAAATTATTATTTATAACCGGATATAATATTTTAGACATACCGTATGCACACACAGACCTCAGCATATTTAGAGAGACAACAAAGCGCGCCAGAAATTCATGCATTTTCACTGACGGATTAAAACATACCATCCAATCAAAAGCTAGCATTTGGATGAGACGATTCATGTGACTAAGTTAAAGAAACACAAGATTTAATCAAAAAGTTAAATGCTTATAAATAAAAAAATTAAATATTTTCAGTTTTTAATTAAATATTTAAAAGTCAATTTATGATTTTTAGCGGAATTTTTATTTACTAAAAATTGTAAAAAACATGTCGATAAAAGCAGCAAACATGAGGCATCCGTCAGCTGAATGTTATGTCTTGTTTGTTACAATCTAATGAGTCACTATCTGCTTATCACTTTTATTGAAATGTCCCTTTCATATAAGATGGAAGAGAAGACGAAAGAGCTGTGTAACCCACCTGTAGCCCACATGGCGCCCCCAATCATGGCTAAAGCGTAAAACTGAGGAAAGCTCCGATACCAGTTGATTCCAATTCCAACGATGAGAATAGCACTGCACATCACCCACTGGAAGACCATCCCTGAAAATTTAGAAAATATTTATATATTAAGATCTTAAATTATAATCTTTTTCAATTTTAAATGTATAAATATACGATAATTAAAAATTGTTATACAGATAGATTTGGATCCAGAAATGACAGTCTTCATTTTATCGCGGTCTACTCTAAAATAAGTGGTCCCTTTTACAGTAGCGGCATAAAAAACTAATAATGCAGCAATATGTGTAGTCATATAACCACTATTTCAACCTTCCCGATAAAGGTGAAAAAGTCAACAAATGCGCCTATAAAGCTCTTGCGAGCGGCCGAACCAATTCACAAAATTCACAAGATTATCCCTAACGAATCAGTCGGACACAACCATAATATTTAATCACTAATCTTCATATATATCATTCCAAACCGTCGTTCCATTCCCCAACAATATAATTTATATTAAAAATTGTTCACCTCAGCCTTCTCCATTTAATCAATAAGTTTTTCTATATATTCATATTAAACTTGGCTGCAATCTTCACTGCACTTTCTTCTCTGTGATATGATTATAGATATGTTTCTTAAATTGCAATATGTCTATTTTATAGTTCACAATTTTATTAAATAATAATAGAGTGGAATGTTTTACTTATATGAAATAAATACATTTTAATATACTGTGCACGCATAAATTTATGTCTCATTCTGAATATAGAATGCAACTTTTGTTATAAAACAAGAACAACCTTTTCTAAAGTTAATTTGTATATATATTATACAATTGTAGCAATTATAAAAGTTCAAATGTAATGGTTCTGAAGGTCCAATTTACTGTATAAAACAATATTACGGCTATACGAACATACTATAATATTTTACTATTTCAATGTTATTGCTAAATACATTACTATTGCTCTCTTTTTTATACAATTGGAGCCTAAACGTATAATATGTTATAGACATGTATATGTCATGAGGCAAAATATTCCCATATATTCAAATGATATTAAAATTAAAATACCCTGAATACCTATACAAAAAAGTACAAGTAATTTACTATTGAAATGAATATATAGGTAGTATAAATGCATTTTATTTAACTTACAAAACAGCATAAACTTTCTTACATACACAGACAAAAGATGTCAAATTATAACAAAATACGATTAAATATAATTAAACAAATTAATGTAATTTATCTTTAAAACATGATAGCTCAATCTGTAATATAAAAGTTTTTTTGTTGACTACAATCATGTGCATCTAATCAATTCCAAGTCACGAATTATCCAGTTTGATATGGTAGACAATGATAGTTATTTGAGAATAAGGATATGTACACATCCACATTCAGTAAAAATGTTATCTTGAATAAAGCATCAACCATATAGTAAAAATCTCGAAATGCTACAATTATGTTATAAACAATGTATTATATTGCAAGTAAATAATATTAGGGAAGAATAATATATACATACATGAAATGATATATAAAAATAGGATTCTACATTATATCACTATAATTACAAAAATTCTAATTGCAGTTTAGAGAAGTTTCCAATCAATGATAAACAATTAACTCACACTTGAATACCTAATTTGAATGAATAGAAGAATTCAACTTGAATAAAATTGGAAAGAATAGAAGAATTCAAGCTCTTTGACTTAGGTTTTTTATTTTCTCAACTTGTATAGTTAAATCGCAATATATGTACGTATATAATAATATTTATTAATCTATACTCATGTAAACACTTGTGTAGACGTAGAAGGTACTTAATAGTATATTAATTTTATAAATTTCTACAATTCAGGAACAAAGGAATTAAGCTGCACCCAAATGATATAGTGAGGGTAGATAATGGCAAAACTTAGGCTGAGAAAGCTCAAGACTTCAACAAATCAATCTCAGTTCTTATGAGGTTGTTACTGAATCAGAAACAAATTTTTGAGGACTAACAACTCTTAAAGAAAACAAAAGAAAATTATATTTATGAGCCTAAAACTGACTCATCCTGAACCTCCAGAAAACAACCAAAATATTAACACAAACCTAAAGAAATTCCATGCTGTGAAAGAAAAACAAAATAAGGAAGATCTGGAACCTATTTCATATAACTTAGCAGTTAGAAGCTTCTGAAATATAGAAGATTTTAAAATTAAGAAGTAAATAAGTGATTTGTGAAATTTATATTTTTTAGAAGCATCCAAATAGCTCTGATGGTTATGAAATAGGCTTCAGGAAGTAGAGCTAGTTAGTAGACAACCAATTCAGGATCACAAGTCACCAGATCAGGAAGAGTCACAAAATCTTCAGTTTGGCTCAGAGACTATATAGGGTCTAAGGTGACTTCACATTAGTATAGGAGACAACACCCAAAATTGTGAAGCACTTACATATTACTATAAAGTTAATGTTGCATTTTTATATGTATAGGTATATTGTTGCATGATAAGGAAGCTGTTATATATTAGTTATTTTAGTTCACTGAAATGTCTTGGCAACTATAGAGCACTATAGGTATGATAAGCTAGGTAAACAAGCCTTCTATAATACATCTTCACAGATAAGACACTAAAATGTAACTTAAGACAATACTAATTTAGTGATAAATATGTATACCAATCTATTTGTACCACGAAATATTAAGTTTCAGAAAACCCAATAAAAATGAGCTTACCATCTCCAGTTTGAAACTTCTTTACAGGAATAAAATTGCTTCCAAAGAAGATAGCTGAAATCAAACATGCAATTAGGCCAGCTTCAATAGAGACTTTCGTTGGTGGTTCAACTGTCGTTATCCAGGGTTCCACTGTCGTCAAATTATTCTCCAAAAAGATATCCTCCATTATTCTTTGTTTACAACTTCGCAAGAACGTTTGGCTATATACAACTAAATGCAGTAAAATTTAAGATTAAATGCTCTATGTCCTCACAATTACAAAACACGACAATAAAGTTGAAATATTAATTCGAATTAGTGCAGTACACATGTTCGCGGCGAATGATTAAATCTTCACTTGACCCTCATTTCGATATTAACGATAATATCTTAAGTTTTAGATTGTTGAAAGCCGTTTAGGTTACCAAATGGAATCGCTACTAACTATAACTATTATTAGATTTATGTATAGTGTTATCAGACAACATTGATAATCGATAGTTGAGCTATTTAACACAGCTGACAGCTATCTGGTAAGCGTTGTAGACGATAATCGTGTGTGACGTCATATGAAAACGTCCAATAAAAAGTTACACAGCTGATTAATGATTCTGCTATATATTTCAATGCTAAAATTTCTTGTTACTGCTACACTATCTAATGCGCTGTAATATTATATAGGTTGTCATTGTAATCATTGATAAGAGTACACATAGAGAAACGACCATGGACCAACTGACTCATGGGTTTTCAATGTAAACATTTTAAAAATATATATTAAAATTCATCGAATCAATTGTAGATTTCATTTCTTATATTTATTTGTAATTTCAACG
>JAYRBW010103224.1:0-19219 GCA_036023295.1 Invenusta paracnida
TTGAT
This sequence comes from Invenusta paracnida, assembly GCA_036023295.1. Lineage (NCBI taxonomy): Eukaryota > Metazoa > Platyhelminthes > Proseriata > Coelogynoporidae > Invenusta > Invenusta paracnida. The sequence goes on from JAYRBW010103224.1 coordinate 6, forward strand.
GACTCATCACTTTATGTAACCACCTAAATCTATGTTTTATATCGATTATATCGGGATGGCGATTCTTTTTGTTACTTATAGTGTATGTTTAACAATTATTGGAAGTTCTGTTTACATATATTGATCTTTATTAATTGTTTTTTAAATTGGTTAAATTAAATTTTTAAGAATCTTTCATAGAATATACTCATGAAAGAAATATATAATCAATTCATTCCAAGCATCTTAAGCTGGCCACAGAGGACAGATCTAATTTTTGTATGTTTTGTTTGTGATTTCATTTTCCGTTTGAGCAGAGTCAAACAGGCACAGTTTCACCATGTTTGGTTTCTTTATAGTGGCTCACGGCGATCGAACTATAATTCAACATGTCTTACAAATAAACATAGACTCATTATACACATAGACTCATTTAATAACTGAAATATCCATGTATTTGAATTAAAAAGATTACTACAGCTTTTGCTCATATTTTATTTTGACAACTGGGCGCATTTGGACAGTATAGCTTTAATAATTTAAATTTGCTACAAATGTTCCCCTCAGCACGATTCGTGGCAATCCCTTCGCTACATGCGGGCTAATTTATATCACACAAGTTATACTGTTAAAAATCATACCTTGGCAAAAATACAGGTTTTTACCTCGAAAATAGTAATAAAATTTAGAAATCTAAAAATTGTAATGTGAGTGCCAAACATCATTGTAATCATGAGAACAATATGTAAATACTATATCTAATATATAGTCTATATTGGACTTTCTGTAAGTAAAAATAATTCATGATACACAAACACGTCATACAAGTATATCCACATTGCACTTATTATTTATGAATTATAGAGTTTATTGAAGTGTAGATATAAATTTATCGCATGCTTGCGCTTTTATTGTCGGTCATTAATTGCAAATATTATTTGAACATAATTAAAGACATTGAGTTAGGAACATATTTGCTTGTGTATACTCAATGATTTCTGATATATACAATACTCATCTAGAGCTTATGTGCTTCGAATCTGTATAATGATTGCATAGATTAATATTAACCCGAAATGTCAAATCCATTGTATTGAAGTACGTATCTTCTCCCTCTTGTCTACTATCTACTGTCAGTACCGCACAATGACATGTACTCCCTTGTCCGTGTCTATGGAAACCACTGGGAACTGGATTACCACTGGAAGTAAGACTAACTCTTCTGCTCATTTATCAGGGTTCCCAGTCACCTTGAAAACCGGGAATCTTTACCTTGGCCTTGAAATACATTGAAAAAAGACAACACTATAAACATGCTTTGAAAAAAGACCTGTTATTCATTTTTATTATTATATTCAAAATTTACTCGTTTCTCGGTAATATAAAAAACACTGAAGTCTGTTAAAATTAATATTTCAATAAAATATAAGTAGTAGGTGTTCTGTACCTCAAGACCACCCCCTCCCACCCCTGGAGTAGGGACCGTGCACAACGTAGTTTTTTGACATCATTCGTTTTGTTGTACTTGTATAGCTTTTTTTATGATCAGTTTAAAGACCCAAAGAAGATGAAATTATTCAAAATTCTGCGGCAAGAGAGAAAAGTTGCTGTTCTTACTGGGTCCTGTAAGGTTTCACTCGTGTGTGGGTCCATTTGAAGGATGCGAAGAGACAGAATAGGATGAACTTTACATTCGATATAGCCTTTAAGTAGGATAGATCTTGTCTCCTCAACTTGGATTCTTATTAAATAAAAGAAAATCTGGAGGCTGGATAGAAGGATTAGTAAGCCTAAATCTTAAATGCGATAATCTTCCATTGTGGGTATGCTGTCAGATTGGTAAGCCTATCTATGTTTATACAGCTGTCTTCTACTTTTCAGAGCTAAGGAATACTGGCCGCAGGTAAAATAAAATGAAGGAAGGTCAGAGATGGGGTAGTGGTAGAGCAGGGCTGTGCTGATGAGGAGGTATCGTCCGTAGTATTTGACTAAGCAGACGAGGTAGATTGGTGAATAAACACATCTAATGGCTGATCATTACCAAGTAGTGGGTTAAGAAAATGTTGGAATCTTGAACGTCGCTATCATCAAACAACATTATGAGAGTGCGAGGAGATACGACCGTTCAGTATTTCGGCGGAATGCAAAATGTTTTAGTGAAATGTTCTTTATGCTGTTTGTGCCCTGTCATTGGTTGAGCACATGCTCGATTGTAATTGATCGAGAGGTGAGAGGGTGGGAGAGGTAGTCTATAGGTACACCAACTCTACTACTGACAGATATAATTTAATAACAATTAAAATACAGTTTATTTTTAAAACAAATGTAGTACTAATTCTTATATTTTAATCAAATTAAATGATATTAAAATACTTTGTTAGTGGAAGTTTTTCAAAACATATTTAGCAGTCATGAAAAATGTTTCTTTGGAAATTACCTGGATTTTATATGACTAAAGGCGTGGGAATCCTGATTTACTCATAATTAGTTTTTCTACCCTTCCTATTGCTACCCCCACTACTCCCGCTACCCCCACTACTCCCGCTACCACCTCTATCCCTACTACTTCCACTACCCCCACTACCCCCACCACCTAGAGTGCCACCGGAGTGAGGACTGTAGAGGATGACTGAGTGGAGCTGAAGGGTGCTTTGTGTCTCCCGAAGGGGTTGAAGACTCCCAGTCAGCAGGTTGGAGAAGTACTGGACGTACCTGGAGGTGAGAGTGCATAGAGTTATAAATATACAGAGACGATACGGTATTCAGGCTATAAGACGCATCTCTGTTGACGGGATAAGATCAGTCATCCAGTAAAACAGCGGTATTTACGCAGAAAATGTCACGAGATTCCTAACGAGACATAAATTAGTTCGAATGGAATAGCTGTATAGTTTTGATGTTTTCAAACTTACAAATATTTATTTATTTGGTTTTCGATTGTTGAAAATACGTAACCAAATTCATAAAATATTTACCACTCTAATTTAAGCTTCGAACAAATGACATCCAATAATTATATATTATTATTATTTATTTACTTATTATATTTTAGTCAACCGGATTTTCCCGCCATTATATTTAAAACTGCACGAGATGTATTGATTTTCGCTTCCATTATTGCTGTTTCTATGTTTGTGGGGTCTATATAGAATTAGAGTATCGATTCCTCCAGGAATTTTGCAATCCTTTTGAATAATATCTAAAAATTGATCTTCGAATGTTTAGTTAATTGGATATATCTATAGATATATAGATATGTATATTGTTTCATTTTTATCTAATCTACAAAATGCCCTTATATCTCAAAGTTAAGAAGGGCAGTTTGGTTATATTGTTTCATTTTTAATAATGATCATTTTATAATTCACGTGCATCATAATATGTAATTAAAATTGAAATAGTAATCACATAGAGATAATTAAACAAAAACTATGATCATCTACCAACAATAATTGTCAAAATTATTATTATAGGCTGTCCTAAAAAAAAGTTTTGCAAAAAACATTGTGTATTTAACAAATATTTTACAAAATACAAAATTTACAGTTACCTGCAGTTATGATAACAATTTGTAACATATTATTACATGAACAGTTATGATATTTAAATTTCTGTAGTGTATTTATGCTGTTACCGTTTGGTTATATAGGTAGTATAAGAATAGGAGAATAGTCCATTTTTATGGTTTTCGGCAAAAAATTTTTTTAGGACAGCCTATATTAGCTATGAAACTTTGATTATTTCTATAATTTATTTACTATTCAAATAATTGTTTCAAATACATTTTAATAGTTCTGTTCAAATATATTTCATCAAAAATGTATTCTACCTCACAGTAAAATAATAAATATGTAATATATTTTACAAGTATACAATATTAAATCTTACTATAAAGTTTAATTTATTGTATTTCAAATTAAAAAAAATATATATATCAGTTATCATCATTCAATGTGCAGTTGGATAATATTAAAATATATGAAACAATTTACATTTTAATAAAAAAAATATACATTTGATAAATTTACAATATTAAAAGAAATTTTAGAATAATAATCAAAAAGGTTACTTATTAGATAACATATTATATTGAAATATATATAGTAAAAAAATCTGCTGATAGCCTCAAACAATCTATTAGTCTTTGAACGTTGTAACTAACATATTTGAGGTATGGTTACCTAAACTTAAATGTCTTCATTTTTTGCAGAAGTAAGGTTTTTTCGAATTAATATTTGTTCGTGAAAGTTCTCCGTGGAGTGCACACACATAGAAGCACACTATAGAGCACACACGGCACTTATATGAATACTACGAAAAGATCTTTCGAGTTTATGCAGAAGAATCACAATTAAAATAATTCTTGATTCTGAATTACCATTTTTATGACACCACTGTCTTGGTACTGGCGACATTGTAGCCCTTACGTTATCATTAGGTTGAGTTATTTTGGACGTGATTGGGTAATTTCGTTAGATTAGGAGGACGTGGTACCCATAACAATTAATTGATTTAAAAGGTTTTTGGGACTGGAAGTGATGCCAGATTTGGGTCTAATGTATTGGTAAGTTGGCGTGATTATATTCAATAATAGAAAAATTGCCGTAAGAGATACTAATTTAATCAATTTTTATGTTTAATTTAGCAATGCAGTATATTATGGAATGCGCAAGTAAAACACAAATTTGTGAAATATAAGATTTCTAACAAAAATGGATCCAAGCTTTTTTAACATATATAGTTTATTTGTGATATTTTTAAATATTTAAGTATATATATAGTTACTTATATATTATTTATAACGCATTCAAAGCTCCATTACTGAAATTTGGTATTGGACATATTTCACTTACAAATTACAAATAATTTGTTACCAAAATTAAAAACATACACTATGTCATTTTTACTATTGTATACGTTTTAGTTTACCGGATATTTTGTAGTTATCTGTAATACATATAAAAAACACCAGGTAAATGAATTGACACGATAGTTTCTTATAACAAGACTATACAATAGTTTTTATAAAGATATATATACGAAGAATTTTTTTTATTCGTTATATTTATATTTTAAAAACATTAATAATTAGTTATATATATACATATATAACCTTTATTATTAAATAATATTTGTGAACAATCCCTGCTGACATAATATAGTTGTTATATTTTGTAAAATGTTATTATTATACAATATCAATAAACAAAACATGATAATCTATATAATGGATATATTTGTAATATTCTGTTCAGTGCACTTAGGTGTTCGTAATTCAAGCATTAGAATGAATAGCATTTCGAAATAACAAAAAATTTATCATAATGTATAAACTGCACTTAACATAGAATTAAATATATTCTGTATAATAACAGTGTAAAGTATTGGTATATTTTTATTTGTACTAAGTAGATGCAGGACATAACATGATATGATAATCATCGAATGAATAATAAAATACAATAATAATAATGGCTTTATTTATGACACAAGCGTATCGGTGACTATTTATAATAAATATTTGCCAATGTACCAATTAATTATATATACCAAGGTAATATAAAATATTATTACTATTATTATTATATAATATTAAATAATGTTTTAATAGTTATAGGAAATAAAATTATTACGAATAACTGTATGTTAAAAAGCTAATGGTTTATTTTTTACTGCGTTTATATAAATTTAAGTTAATTAATTAAACGTTTTATTAAATCAATGAAATTTATATTAAAACTATATAATTGTGTTGTTAAAAAACCAAATGTTTATTATAATGTAGTTATAACAAACATCTCTGATGATTGACTCAAAAATAAAAATACAATAATATAATTCGCAAGAATAGCTTCTAAATTATTTCAATATAAATTGATGAAATTAATTAGTAAATTTAATGTTTGCGTAATATTTACTATGTTTACGTAAAATTAAAAATGCATGGCTATATTCTAGTTACACCAAGCATTATGAATATTATATACATCGATGGTAATTTATTCAATTATTGAATCCGCTTTTTCGAGTGTCAGTTTTGTTTGGTATAACTATCAATTATTACGCTCAATGTTATAGAAATAGTATATATATACACATATAGGATTAATTTATGCCAGTAAATATCTTTACGCTGATTATATTATATGAGCTCTTTTCAGATCAAGTGTTCTTCAGATTGCTACATTAGATGAATATAATTAATGATACACGTACATCTCGCGATTTCATATAGGTATATCTGTATATATAAAGAGAGAAAGAAACTGATTGTTAAGATGAAAGAAAATATTGTACATTGATTATCAAACCTTCATAATTCTGGGGATAACACTTTATTTATTTTTGAGTATTTTGACAAAAATATACTCTAAATATTGATTTCTAACATAAAATTAAAATATTCCCTTAGTTGTGACATTCTTTGGGGTTAAACATAAAATATTAATTTTATTAAAAAACGCTATAATTTTTAGAACTTTGAAAGAGGTTCACACATAAAGTTTTCCGGAGTACACTATGTGAAATATATTAAATAGTCAGAAACATTCATTATATTCTAAGAAATAATATTTCTTATCAAACTCAAGTCATTTGCAGCCCAGATAAATTTTGAAGTGGGTTTTCCTACTTCAAAATTCATGATAAAGCGGACAGGCAGTAAAAACACCACCTCCCCCTGTCAGGTTTTATTCACTTCAAGACAAGAAAGTGACTACCTGAAGGATCCTCTCTGTGTAAATAACAAAAAAAAGTTATATTATAAATAGCTGATCACAAGTTGGGTATCCTATGCGCGCCGTTTATGGAAGAAATCGATTTGATATTAGACCCAGGATCTTTGCAACTTTATCTTACTCCTCTTGTAATCATGAAAACAACTCGACTTAGCTAATTATGCACTTCTTCCTACCAAATTTAATAACACTCTAAAACCACCAACGCACACACACACCTAGAGATAGATGATATACACAGGTTACAATTTAAAATGCCGTAATTAAGTGTAATCGATGGAGCGCTGACTGCAGAGAGTTATGAAGGATTGAAGAAAGGCAGGGAGAGGGAGCGCGCTATCTATTTATACATTTCACACAATCCTCTTCCGGGGGATTTTACCGCCGCAGAGACACACAATATGAGAGGTCATATAGAGAAAGAAGCATTGTATACCTCTTCTCGGGAAGATCAGAAATCCCTGTAACGTTCTCTTTTTTGTCACCTTTATAGTAGGATCCTCCGAAATACTCTCTTCACTCCTACAGTACCTCTCAGACATCATTGTGTATCTTGAAATATACGTTGATAAGCGCGGGAGGGAAGGACACATGACTGACTTAAAGAAGCAGACTTTAGATGTGCGACATCTAGTCGACAGAGTCTAGAGAGAGAGTGCAAATTCATCTTCCGTCCGCGCAGCACTTACCGTCGCTGAGAGGGGAGGCTTGCAGTACTCAGCTGGTCATCGTAGTACCGCTTCAGAGCCATCTGCTCCAACAATGAGGATTCTTCCGCTCTGGAGGGAACAGGAGAGAAAGAGAGAGAGAGAGAGAGAGAGGGTTGAGACGGGAGGGGAAGAAAGTGTAGATAGATGGGTGGATGATTTCGCGTAACACTAATCGAATAGAAAGTAATATCATACACTGTATTATGTCTTTGTAATACACAATAGTCTCTCCTTCAATCTCCTCTCGGGCTGAATAATAAATTTATTAGAATAAATCAGACCCGATAATTTATGCCCAGTTGCAAGCGATAACATTGAGGAGTCAATATAATTTTAAAATAAATTTCCATATAATATATTTTAGTGGTACATTGTCACTCCTGTTATTTGCAAGTCCGTTATAGGAATTACAAGTTACACAGGAATAATAATAGATATAATTAAAAATTCATTTTTATTATTTGAATATCCAATATTAATATATTATATATAATATTATATATATTATATACTCCATAGCGAAACATATGATTCAGAAGTATATGTATACCAATAACGAATTTTAAGTACAAAGGGGGAAGCCAACATATATTGTAACATAGTAGTGCATATTACTTAAAGCGTTCGACATGATCCGAATCATCAAGACTTATCGTCAGAAAAATGAAATAAGCTATTTATTAACATCCACCTTGTGTATTACCTTTTTCCTGATAATAAATCTTAACGATTCGAAACACGACAAGCGCCTTAAAAAAATATACATATATTTTGAAAAATGTATTTAAAGTACCATAGTATTTTGAATACATTTTCAAGAATCGACAATTTCAACTTGTTATATGTGTACAATAATTTTAAGATAGAAAAATTATTGAAAGAAAAACAAAATCCATAATTATCAGCTATACGCAATGTGATATTAACAATGAATATTTTTAAACAGCAATTTTATACACATCAATAAAAATGATAACATGTAAATGTTTTAAGATAATGAATATTTTAACAAAACTTTCAAAGTATGTAAGTACAACTATAATAATGGCAGTATATTAACCGCAGAGTAATTTCAATATGGTTCAATAACAGTAAATACTAGAAAATGTTCGCATGAAAAATACACGTATTTGAACTATTTATAAACGCTGTATACATTGGAATAACTCGTTTAGCATTTCATTTATTACACCTTTAAGGTGGTTTATAAATAACATAATTTATATTTTTGTACGCACGACGAAAGAATAAATATAATATCCATTTGTGCATGAACCTCTGCGCACAAGATCCATCATAAAGTATAGGAGCAGATTTGGTCACAATAATGTAGCTCGCGCTTGTTTACACCAAGATATTTGTATATCAATTCGTAGGTTCACCATAAAAATACCTGAGCGTGGAGATAGAGAGAGTGTGATAGAACTACATGGTCAATCAACTATCTCATGATTGCCACTGGAGTACAGGCTGCACTAAGCGTTTATGACACTGCAGTTTACTGTCGCCTGACTCCTGTGGTTGGACAACATCCCCCCTGCCTGACACATCAGAAAACGATGACAAATATATGAATGGTGTTGCGGATCCTTACATAAGTCAATGTCGCCAAATATTATGGTGTATCCATTCACTGAACCGCAAGATATAAATATTTAACAGAAACGGCTCACACACGCAAATCGGTGGAATGGTAATATTTAATAGTCGAAGATTCGTGTGCTTTAAAAAAAGGGGATAAATGTTGCAAAGGTTATCATGTAAAAGTGCGTGGGTGTGGTCGGAAATTGGCTCTATAAAATATAATTTATACATAACACTCCAGCCATTAAGTTAGATACCGACCTAGTTGTAAATTTAATTCTTGGATCAACCGAAGGTACTTTGTAACTGAGAGATAGATGGTGCACTACAGCTGAAATCATCTCCCCATGGTAATACGTTCTATTCATTGTAGGTACCTATTTGACTCATATTCAGGACATGTGTTGAGGGTGACACTGTGCTATCTCTATCTGAGGGAAACGAAAAGTGGTCCTATTAAAAGATATTTATGAGAAATTTAGATGATCCATAAATATATATACATATAATATAGTTCGTTTAATTAGTATATTATATTCCGATCGTGGAATATTTATGATAGGCTTATATAAACTAATACAGGGTGTACTTTTGTCAGTGAATTGTTATCTTTATTACTTTATTCGGGACATCAATGCACCTGTATTGCGATTGTAAAATGTGCATTTTTACAAGGAAATATATATGACTATTGCAGATTGTACTACAAATCGTACTATAATTATTTTGATAGAATAATTTATTAATCTTTAATCTGATAATTTGAATAAAAATAACATGTAGAAAAAAATTCTAAAAAGTTATTATTTACCGATTTAGACTTAACTTTCTCTAATTAGAATATTCAATATTAGAGCTGCACAGCAACTTTTCGGACACCCTGTATAATTTATTGTAACCAGAACTAAGTACTTCTTATTTTAAATTATTTTAAAAGGTATTAATATCTTTCATTATATTATATATATGTATGCGTCGAAGTTTCTTAACGAGCACGGTATGAATGACCGAGAATGTGATTTGTACATGAATTTTAAAATATTTTATAAATCATATATTATGTAGACAAAAATGAAACATATACTCGTAGATGACAATATACGTGGAAGACTTTGAGGTCCTGTCTGTCAGTGCACAAGTCTTTTGTGAGAAGCTTTTAAATTATAAATATATCGAAGTAAAATCTTACTTTCAACTCTTTGAAAATCATGAAATTCAATACTCTTTATATATATTTAAAAACATTTCTTAAATCATTTTAAGTTTGGTTTCAAATTTATTTATTGATAGTTTGTCTTATATACGAATGTTAAAACATGCATTATATTTTAACTTGAACAAGTAATATTATTATTTTATTTGACTTTCAATACGTTTTTCATTATAAAATTTAGTTCTAATTCAATAAAAAGTTAACATTGCTTAAACTTTAAATAGTTTTGTACCGCAAAAAATGAAATTATGAAATTCGACAATATCTATATATATCTACATATATGCATTTATGAATTTATACAAATATTCACAATATAATATATATAATACATATATATATATATATATACGACTTAATAAATCCAGTAATCCTGGTTTATACCTTAAAAGTTAATTCCTGTTGCATTTTATAATTATTTTACATTACTTAATGAGTTATGTATATAAAAGTAATTCTAAAAATATCATTTGCTTATGTTTTAGTGAACAATGCTAAATATAATAAACATAAAGTAGAGACACACTGCAGAAAAAAATATTGTTAAAATATATCATTTATGGTTATCTCACTGAAAGTATATATTACGACATATTTTAGGATATATCTCACAGATATTAGTATTATCTATATTCCACAATTGCTACATTGCCACATTTTAGCTTTTCACTATTACATATTAAATACTAAAAATCTATTTTTCTGAACTTATACTAAATTCTAAAGGCAAATTTTATCAAACGTTAGCTTACAATATAGCTGATATCTGAGATAATAATATGTTGCATTAATATCAAACTTATTACAGTTGATTCAGATTAATGAGTTATCTTTAAATGAAAGCTTTAACAAGTGTATTTCAATAAATCAATAAATATAATAAAATATAATACTATAAAATTTCATTTCATTTCATTGAATAATATATATATTATTTATGTTTAATAACAATATTTCGATTAAAATCTCTTAAAAGGTGAGCAATAGATTTTCCTTTATTATTGTTATAGGCCTTATTAAAGCATGTATTAAAGTTAAAAACAATAAAAACATTTACATTTAAATTTAAATTATATCAATAATAACCGATAAAGTCAACTAAGTATTAAATTGAGGGACTTTTAAATAGGTCAAGCGAATATCTTTTCTAGTAAAACAATTTGCTAAAATATTGTTTGATATTTGTCAATAAATATATAAGGTGACCTTGGATAACATACCTATCCAGACAAGTTTCTAAAATTATATGACGCTCGTAGTCAGGTCTTTGCATATATTAGAAATTTATCTAAAACTAAAAGAATAGTTTAAACTAATAGAGTCCTTCGACGTCGACGATGCTTGGTACTTGCTGATAATACGAGCATAATCAATTCACATTGAATAAAAGAAGCAAGAAGTGCATTATGCATTCATCCTACTTCATTCCCTCAGTAAACAGCTTTTTAATCAGCCATGGCTTTCACACAAAAACAACAATTTAATTGTGTTTACACCACGGGGATGCGATGAGTATAATGCTGAAAAATAAATAACCGTAATAACTGCGATCAGGACTGAATTTTGAGAGAGAAAAGAAACTCCCGATTTCGAAAGAATGGTATCAAGCACTTTTGACATTCTTCCCCTTTCCTACCAACTGTCGAACATCCATCGAGGCAAAGATAGGGAGAAAGCGCAAGAGAGAGAGAGAGAGAGAGAAAGAGTGGGAGAATACGTGAGTGGAACTTAAGAGGGTTAAAAGAGGGAACAAAAGTGAGCGATACATTTAACCCGAAAGGGAACAGAGGATCCCCACCTCTGAGATCTCTCCTGGACACCCCCACCCTTTTCAGTTCACTAGACAACGTTGTTGAGTTGAAAAAAAAGAGAAAGATAAAACGAGTGTGAGACCTTGGACTAGATGAGATGTGACAAGGTGGACGTTGAACATCCGCATACATATTCCATCCCAGATACTCGCTGTAGCTTCGGCTTGTATTGAAGTTCTGATAGCGTTCACCCCTGACTCGCCTCCTGCAGCTGTTCAGTTTTTGAGAAGCTATTCAGTCCTTTTATCTTACTCTTCTAGAATATGTACTAACTCGACTTTCGCCTTATACTGTGTAGTTCATTCGTTCTATAGCGGTGCAAATCTTGGAATGGATGCGTTGATGAGTTGGGGGATGTGTGGGGGAGGCATGTAATGTCACAGTGGCTCTACGTATGTAAATATTGAGTTAAGAATGAACTTCTATTAGCTGTTTCTTCTTCCTAGAACAATGTTTCATGTCCCTATACGGAACATTGTATACAGTGCTGTGATCCCTATATTTACACAAACAAATGAGGTGTGAATAATAATACATCATGCCCTGTGAAAATACAATTTCAATTTTAATTAAGTAAATGTAAAAAATGGCATGGTATTTTGTTCAATCACAAGTTAATAATAGACATTGCAATTGTTTAATTATTTTGATATATAAGATTATTTAACGTATAATTTCCCAACAGAATAGTAAGTATGCGTGCAATATGTACCTACTAGTTTGAATTAGTACCAGTACCTACTAGTTTTTCCTAGCATGAATTCATATATATTAATAGTCCAAACTGTTTCTAATTTTGTTAATTTTCATAAGCTGTTATATAATATAAACTATAAAGCGAGTTCAGAGACATTAAATAATTTTACACAATAGCAGCAAAATAGTTACAAAAGTTTAAAAATATTCTAGAACATGAGATATGTCATACAGGATGTTAGTCTTTAACCAATTACATTCACAATAAATCTTGTAATAATAATATTTAACTAGTTACTAGCATGGATAGCAAATTATTTATATTTGGAAATAATGCCATTAATGATAAATGAAAAAATATATATTAATTTAAAATACAATATAAAATCTAATTATACATTGAAATACCCTACAAAACGTTTATATAGTAACATTTAAGCAGTGATATTTGAATAAAAATAAAAACGTATTTTTAACTTCTGATGACTAAAGCAAGAGTTTTTATAAAATATTTATGAAAAAATCGTTAAAGATACTATACATACTAAATATTCAGATCAATTCTCAAATATGTACTAAATCAACTTTTTGATATATAAAATACGTTTCTAAAAATCAAAGAATTAATTTCTATATAATTTATAGTCGAATAAAACCCCAGATGAATAGGAGCGTATATGAATATATGTTTAGACCGTTGATCCTGACAGAATGTCTCTATTTTATCAATTTACCAATAAGAATGGAGCGGCTAGTGACTCATTCTGTCTTTGATCGATAATAGTAGGTACAATATAAGCACCTAGTGACTCACTATGTATTCGATCGCAATAGTACTAATAAGCTGCTTATGGCTCACCCTGTCTTCGATCGATAGTACTAATAAGCGGTTAGTGACTAGTGACTCACTCTGTATTCGATCGATAATAGTACGTATAAGCGGTTAGTGACTCACCCTGTCTTCGATCGATAGTAGTACATATAAGCAGCCAGACAAGTGGCAAGAGGGCCGAGAGGACCCCGGCAGAAGAGAACCGCAATGTTGGCCGAGTTGTCGGCAAACCAGCTGTCCAGATCGTAGCAGCATGTGCACATGCTCTCTAGTGGAGGGGCCAGATGGTCCATCCACCGCATGTCTACCACCAGCTGATTGGTTGAAAGCGGAGAAACGTGAGTCAACCAGTTTTGGTATGGAATTAAATAAAACATTTTATTAGTAAATCTGAATAAATAGTAAAGTTATATTTGTTGTATTATACGACATATCTCATATATAGTTATTATTTCAAAAGTCATTCAGCACTATATTTCGTTTCAATTGTGGTTATTGTAGTAAAAAGGCAAATTAATAGAATAAACGATAACATATATATTTTTAATTCGATTTCATCTTCTTCTTTAAATTGTAAAAATGCCATTAAAAAATAAGTAAAATGAATATCAATAATATAAGCAAGCTCTACTATGTATTGATATGTATACATTTGTATATGAATTATGTATATTATATAATTTCACATGTTGTCTATTTGTTGTAACCTACCTGTACAAGATTTTTATTATGTACTTTGATAATTAAATATACGCTTATTATTATTATTATTATATATGAATATATGAATATGTACATATAAATTATGCAAACAAAAAAATAGCGCTATTTAAATTTTGTTATTCTTGTAACCACGTTCTTATTTCAGTTCATCTGTTCGGTGGGGGTTTCTATATACATGTAAAGCTTTAAGGATTAAATTTGGTTTTTCCTCGATAACATTAACCGCTAAAGCATTTGCCTGTAACATGAAGCTTACAACTCTGTAAATTGATCGATTTCTATATTCTCGTGAATTCGCATAATTTTCTGAAATAATAAATAAGTGTATAGCTCTCATAATTTATATAAGATTGGTTAATGTAAAAACACTTACATATATACTACAAAAAATATATATTCTAAAACATATATACTTTTTGTATATTTAACGGTCGATTAAATGAATGCGTTGAACGCATATATTAAATACACATAATTATAAACAAAATTACATTTAAAAGCACAATTTCAAATCTTCTGATAAATATTGTAAGGAAAAATACAATTGCAATTACTCGCACTATTTAAATTTATGCTCCCAACTATTCCCTTGAATACATGCTAAAGACGGTAGAGTAAGAGTCCTATGTTGGTCAGTTTCATGTAACACATTTGATCTAAAACATTTCTTGAAAAAATGTCAACATGAATTAAACATGTGTATATATATATATTATGTATGCATATTAAGATTCATGAGTATTTTTATATTCTTTTTCTTTATTTTATCTCACTATATTTTGTCGGTAACCTGATGACGATGCATCAAGAAAATAGAGTTCTCGTAGTAAATTTGTCAAATTTTTATTTTTATTTTTATGAAATATTACATAAATATACTAAGCATTATAAATCATATTTTCATCTTTTAATTCTGTATACAAGATTGTATAAAAATGTGCAAATGAAGGTTATCTACATTCCAATTGTTATATTTGACATATTTATTTATTCCTAATTGTGTATGTTATAAATATTGTACTCTTTGTGCTTTCTATCTTATATAAAAAGTAATATGTTAAAGATTAAATTAATTAATTAATGAATTAATAAATTAATAAGTTAACTAAATAATATAGAATCTATAACTATCAATTGCATAATACATATAAAAGTATCATACAATGAATAACCACGAAAATTGTTTGAGTTTAATCATACAGCATAATATACACATTACTTTATATAAAAGGAAAACTTTTCCTCACATTCTCATAACATAATCTCATTAATTAGAAGTAATAATACATACTGTAATTACAATCATTTATGACGGAAATTTCGTCTATTTTTGTAAACGTTTAAAAAGATTTTAAAATATTAAAGAACAGTTTTATTACTATACATCAATAGGAATTGGATTCGTTGAAATACTTTGAAAATACTTCCTTGAAGATCTTTACTTACTTGTTTCAGAATATTTTGTTTGTTTCATTTGATATATGTAACAAGATAAGCAATATAATATCGTAGAAATCCATAATTATTTCGATTTTCATAGAATATTCTATAATATACATACTTCTAAAATATAAGCCTATAATATAAATCCCAAATTCTTTTAAATAATCTAAATGTTATTATTAAACCACATACAGTAGAAACTATAAATAGAATTTCAAAATGCCACTTATATCTAGATGCCCACAATATAGATTAATTTCTGTAAAAAACAAACAAACCCTTTCCATGCATCAAAATATAAGTATAATTAAGTCTTTTGTCGAATATTATCTTTATATTCTTTCTATACACCCTATTTTTATGTACAATTGTTCATAAAAGAAAACGCCAAAAGTAACATAAGATTATTAAAGTTACCAATTAACAAAGAGTGAAGCATTGTGAAGAGTATTCTAAGAATTTATAAGCTTTTGTCATGTTTTTGTTAATATTATTAATATACATAAAATGTTTCCATATAACGCTTAAAATAATAAACATTTTAGTTATGACTGACCTCATTTAGTGACGAAAGCAATTGGCAGTGGCCTGAAAGGTTAAATATCTGAAATAAAAATTAATATTGCAATACTAGATTCATTTGCTTTTAAATAAAAATGTCAACATATGTTTTACATTCCTACAAACTATAGCAAGGTACATTGCCCTGAGTAAGTTTAAACAGTTAACTAATAGTTTGTATTAAATAAAGAGATACAGTTAACATTTTTGTTTGACAATATAAGTGCATTGATATCGATAAGTATTTCCAATTAATATTTTTACATTTATTAGTAAAATTATCAACTTTAAAATAGTATTTTAATAATTCTTTTACAGCAATTACTAATCAACTAATAAAATGATCTTACTAATATATTCAAATATATTACGTGCATGTGAAATTGAAACCATTAAAAGCTAATATTTTGATTGATTTTAAGATGAATATTATGTATAAATGGTATTAGGTATATCATGTCTATGTCCTTAAAGTACATAATACTTAGAGAGAGAGAGAATACACACACCTATACAAACTATACATAAATACACCTATTTAGATATACAAAATGTATGTAGAAGGGTTATTTTTATAGGTAGAAAACTAAATAATTACAATAACTTTCTACAGTTTATTTTCAAGTAAACAGGTATACCAATGATCTTATTTATTTTGGAAGTGAAAATCATATCATCAATTGATTTATTTCATTGCCTTGTTTTATGGGTTTTCGAAAAATAATTTGGGTTAATCTATCACTCCACATTTTGACACATCGTGTATATATATGGAAGTGTATCATAGAAAACATATATATTGGTCTGCAGTAACGTTTATTGACGTGAATACATCTTCACTTTCACTTTATTACAGTCATAAGAAAAGTCAATTGATTCTATCAAGATCATATAACTTATCTAACTTTATATTCTGTTCGGAAATAACGTGATTCATGTAAGTAATATCAATGCTTGAACAAAAGCGACTCTAAATTTGCAATAAAAAATTGTAGGAATGAAAAAAAT
Source organism: Invenusta paracnida (assembly GCA_036023295.1). Classification (NCBI taxonomy): domain Eukaryota; kingdom Metazoa; phylum Platyhelminthes; order Proseriata; family Coelogynoporidae; genus Invenusta; species Invenusta paracnida. The sequence goes on from JAYRBW010103224.1 coordinate 17,303, forward strand.
TCAATCCTTTATTATATTTACTCGAATGTGGGTTTTAATTAATTATTTATACTATCACTCGTTTTTATCTGTTAATTGAATATGCATTTGGTCATATTATATCAATGTTTTATTTATTTTTTGACACTTGGAAAAATGGCAATGTTTCATCCCGCAGAATTTTGACGAAATTATGATAAATGTCATCTTTCAAAGTTGATAATATATTAAAGTATCCTAAAAATGTAGATATACATATATGATACAAAACTGAAACATAATAAATTACGAAAATAAACTAATTTAATGTGGTCTTTTAATGACCAATCAGTCTTAATTGTTGTTTTGATACAAAGTGTATGGTTTAGTTGATGAGCAATAGCTACTAAACAGTAATACATAACTGTGAAATTAATTGCTTGGAAAAAACACGTTGTTTTATTAAATGTACATTGCTCCACCAGCATCATTTAATGTATGCCAACATTAATCAATTATTAAATGTACATAACAATATTGAAAAACAATGCTTACATATGAAAGAAAACCTACAGAAAAATAACGATAAGAAAGCCGATCAATTTGTGAATGACAACAAGAATGAACTACCACCATCCAAGATAAAGTAAGAAAATGTCAAACAGAAAAGCAGGACATCCTAAAAGGATCGACAAAAGATTACTCAGATCTATACTCACACAACGACAAAGGATACACTGGTACTGAAGGTGTCATTATCAACCAACAACTAGCCCATCATTTGTGATGAAGTAGAAGAATTAAAGTAGAAAAAGAATTAAAGAAAGAAAAATCGGCAGGAGTATAATAAAAAATTCTAGCAGAGCTAAATACAGACGAGAAGAAGTGCCTTTATATAGATATACTTCCGATCATCTACAACAAAATCTTCGAAACAGGCGAGTGACCAACACCTTAGGCAGAATCATTGATCATCACTTTCCCGAAAAAAGGCAACTTACAACTCTGCCAAAACTATCGCACTAACATCCTAATCAGTCACGCAAACGAAGTCATGCTGAAATCATATCGATCAGACTGAGACCACAAGTAGAGAAGATATTGCAGGAGAGCAGGCAGGCTTTCTTCTTCTTTTTCTTCTTCTTCTTATATTACCCCGTGATTAGTCGCGTGGTCGCTCAATGCGGTCAATATCTCTCAGGAAAAGAATAATATTTCGGGTTTGGTCTTGAAGGGTCTCGGTGGGAGGAGAAGAGCCCCCAAGATGGAGCCGCGGTCCAGAGGGGGCATCTGAGGAGGATATATTCCGCCGTTTCCTCTTCGCTACATGTTTCGCAGAACGTGCTCTCACCTTTGATGGTGCTCATCGTCTTGGCTGTGATCAGCAATTTCCCAGTGCAAAGCTGACAGATGATGGTGCAGTCCCAAAAGGTTTTAAAGCATGTCGCAGCACAACAGAGCAAATATTCAATCTTAGAATACTCTGTGAGAGGTACCAAAATCACCAACAAGACCTCTTCCACGTTTTCATAGATTTTAAGAAGACTTTTGATAGAGTTTGGCACGCAGATATGTGAGTCTGTATAACATCAATTCCAACCTGATAAGAATTATAGAATATCTGTATGACAAGACTACCAGTACAGTCTAATGCAACAATACCACAGAGGAATGGTTTCGAATCACTGTAGAAGTGCTTCAAGGTTGTCTGTTCTCTCCCCCCATTTCAACATTTTCCTAAAAATACTATTTACTGACGCAATGGAAGTGCACGAAGGAACAGTCAGCATCGGAGGCAGAGCAATGACTAACTTACACTTCGCTGACGATATTGACGGCGCTGGGCAAAAACAAGAGATTACAGATCTAGTAAACTACTTTGATAAATTAAAAGATTTATCTGTCATCAGCACACTCCAGTACAATATGCATTTCACCCTTATTTGGGATCGTCAGTTG
>JAYRBW010103235.1:0-19218 GCA_036023295.1 Invenusta paracnida
TTTAAAATATATTATTTATTAGAAAGGTACTTAATATTTTATGGTGTATCGGTTACTTTTTACGGGGGGTGTATATATTGTTGTAAATACAACATATTCACATAAACTAAAAATTAAATTTTTCATATAACTAATTAATAAATGCTTATTCATAAAAACACTACATGTGAAATGGTTCTCATAAAAAGTTGAATATACATAATATGGCCGTTTATATGTGTAATATGTATATTTTTCAATAATTTTTATATACTAAGTAAGAGAAGAGTGCAAATAAATTAAGGTCTGGACAACATTTTGTCCGAGACGCCGCATGATGAACCATTAATATAAATATACACAGCTGTACAGCTGAATTAATAAATAATATATACAATTTCAATTATAAACTGCGGTAAATTTCATGTTTTATGCTATTTTATTATGTTTTATGCTATTTTATTATGTTTTAATATATTGATAATTTTAAGTATGCATATAAGATAAATTCTAGGGTTAGCTACCAAACAATTTTTTTCGAGGCAAGAATATAGGTTATTAAATAATTTAAGATTCTTAAACGTAAATATCTTGTTTTCTGCTTATCAAATTGTCCGACATAAATAATAGTAATGGACATAAATTTTATAAATAAAAAAAATACAATTTTCTCTAACGGGATTTTGAGTGCTTCCATATTATATTATTTTGTTAGACTATTCAATTGTAACACACTTGGTATATGTTTGTATTCATGGGAACAAAATGTTTTCTACACCAATATACTTATCTAAAACTGCATTTAGCAACGTTTAATTAAGTAATCAATATCAATGGAATGAATCTATCAAATCGCTTTATTTATTATTTTCTAATTTTTGATTGTTATTATATTGCTTATATCTCTGAGTCTATAAATGGTCCGCCAAACATTAAATTAACCATGGTAAGATATTTAAAAATTTATATTGCTTAAAAATTTCAAAAAAATCGGATGAATAATTTTAGAGAATAGAAATTAATCAATATATATATACAATATTCAGACTGCTAATCTAATATGCCAACTCCGTGATGAAACATGATGACAAAATACTACTTTGTTTATCTTATTTATAAAATTAATATGCATATTTATCTATGGGAATACGACACAAAGTATAAAGGAAAACGCAAGTCGATAGATTATTTCCATGTTAAACATACTAAGACTATAATTAGGCTAAACTTCCGATCTTTTCTAGCAGTAGTCTTCTTCTTTTGATTATAAATAAGATGATGGCTGAAAAAGGCCTTGATTCTTTTTTTACGTATAATGCGTTGACTTAAAATATATATAGTAGTTATTTGACTGGCTAGATTAAATTCGGTTTGCAATTTGAGCTCGACAAGAATGGTTACCATTTTTATGAATTTCATCTCTAAATTTGTTAATTGGTAGCGTATTACCATCTAAAATATATGCGCTACTTAATTAAAGAAAAATATACAACAGAAACCTATAATACTCATAAAATTAATAATAAATATTCAGAAAGGTTTATAATTTAAAAAGTTATGTACCTTGGGCTATATAAAAAAAAAACTTTGAAACAGCTTAGAACTTAATACATATGCCAAATAGTACTTGAGTTTAATTTAATCTTGACTTAATTAACATTAAGTGGTATGCTAAAGGCACAATTATTTGCTAAAAATTAATTTATAATTAAGTCTTACATACTCGTAAGTATATATAGATGACTAAAATATGGTGTGTTTACTTCAATAATTATTAAAGGTCGTTGGCAGAATTTTTGAAATATATTATTTTATATATAAAATTATTTAATTCTTTATTGTACACTAAAAAATATAATTCAAAAGGCAATATCATATACTATTATCTATATTTTTGCCTTTACACTTATATTTTTATGATAAAAGTAATTATATAACATACATTAAGATTTATTATAATCAAGAAAATAGTATGAAATCGAACAATATTTGACTGTCTTGTAGTTTTTTAATATGTATTAGCAATAATATGATGTACAGTCTAATAACGTACAATATTTATCGAATTAAATAGGAGCAATATTGCCTCTAGCTGCGTAAACATGCATTAGTTGTACATCTTATACAGCGAAGTAGCCACATTCACACGAGACGTCACGTCCTCCACATTGTCGAAGGGAATTGGATCACACAATCAGAACTTGGATAGGCTGAATATTATCGCGCGTTAAATTCATTGCACTAAGATATTTTATTAGGCTATTTAGTAATGTTTTATCAATCAATTGTATATATGATGTTACAGCTATTTCCGACGTTTTATATTTTAAAATAGGATAATTTAACAACATTCAATACATTATTTTAAAACACGGAATTAAGTTGATCTCATAGATTATAAATAGAAATTAAGAACTTGAAATTTTAACTATAGATTACAATAAAAATATATTAAAACATTATTTCTAATTGCTTTCTACTCTATTTACATAACTTCGATATTAACAAAAGTGATATTAATATTCAAATTGAAACACTATTAAAACGAATAAATATCCGAAATAAAAATATGCCAGCAGTAAATAATCCTCCAGGTGATTGTCACAGATTGGGATGATGTCGTTTCGAAACGAAGAACAAGAGAAATTGTAGAGGAGTTTTATGAAGAATCGTTCCAAAGTCTTGAAAAGAAAACGGAAGTCGTAAAACTTCTGAACGATTAAATCTGATACCTGTTGTCGCAGAAGAAATAAATGCTGATCATCATAGTTTTAAACAAATAGCAACCATGATTTTTCGAAAATCGAAAGTTGAGACCGGTGAGCGATCGATATGTTCCCCTTGAATTGACCCAAAAGTGAAAACAACAGAGTTCATTGTTGCAGAGAGCTGATTCGGTCTGCTGGAAAAATAGTTATTAAGCGACAAACAATTCATCAGACCAAAAGTGGTTATTCAAGACCAAAAGGATCTCCTTCAACACGTAAATCTTGTATTCATGTCGGAGCTGACAGACCCACCATCCCAAGACGATCACCAATAGAAAATGAATTCATGATGGTGATAATAGCAGTGAATTTCGAAAGACTCAGTCACTACAAGATGCTTCAGAAAGAAAGAAAAATATTGATTCTACCTGCTACAAGTCATTCTTAGATGACTTATTTCCATTCTTGTCAACGTATAATTTGCGTCGGATACAAAAAGTCGTACTCTGAATAATAATGTTAAACAACACGACAATATGCCTCCGCATACTACCAGAGAAACAAGCAAACATATCGCAAAATGACGTTCTCCTCCAACAAGCTCCTTATTTACCCGACGGAAACTTATTGGATATATTCCTTTTATTTCGTGATCATGATCTTTGAGCGTTTCTGGATGTGTCCTTTCAGAAATTTACACCACCACAGATGATGGGAAAGCAATACGATAAACTGAAAGAACTTTGTTAAGTTATCATCGACAATGACGATTATTATCCTTGATTATTGAATTTCACATACGAACTTATTTTATTACATGAATAATTCATGAATGTTGTTAACTTGTATCATGTTTTATTCTTATAGATTAAACGGCGGAAATTGCTATAACATCTTATATAAAAAAGTATTGTATTATAATGTCATGCGTTATGAACAGATTAACATACATATACTAGCAGTCATTTATTTCTAATTCGTTATAAATGTTAAACATGTAATATAAATTATGTTATAAATATATAAAACAAGTTTTTACAGCTCCTTGCATTATATACTTTTATTAACATCTATGAATTATAAAATATAATGTTATGCATGCATTTACATGTAATACTATATACCGTCACGTTTTCAGCAAACCTTTTTAATTTGACAATAACTTAAAACTTAGTATTGTTCTGTCTATATATGGCCCCAGACATTTAGAAAAATACTGTTTTACCTATAAGAAAAATTTCAAGATGAAAATTCAACGAATAATGTTAATTATATCTCACGCTTAATATATTTTGTGTCCAAAATTCCGATATGAATTAGGTAAATTATGAAAGAAAGTAACAGAACAACTATACAAACAGCTACTTATTCGTTTGTTTAAATACTGCGCACCTGTGTGAAGTTTGACGAAGATATCAGCTACATAGATACCATCGCAGCAGTAGTCCAGTGTGAACCAAAGACCTCGCTGCCACGTGTAGGCCTCCAGACCGTCGAAACAACTCCTCGCTGTGATGCTAATGAAATTGTAGAAGACACTGAAGGCGATGGCACCAAGCCAGTAGTAGAGGAACTTGCCCTCTGGGTCCACCACCTTCTGCAGACGCAGTCGGTGTCTGTCAAGAAGAAGATGAGAGGGCAACCATTCTTAACATTAATTAAAATATACTTATACATATTTTATTGTTATTATTATATATTTTGATATTATATTTATAATTATTTATTATAACTATAAATTACTATTAATATATATATAAATATGTATACCAATTTAATGAATTGCATTTTTCGTACGTATTGAAAAATTAAGGATACTTATTTACTTTTGCTTTATTATTATGTCACAAAATATAACAATTATTTTTCAATAACGTCACAATTATTATGTTCATGTTTGGTTACTTCTTTTAAACTTATTATCGAACCAAAATCAATTTATGCTTTTTTAATACTTTATAGGTTTTATATAGTAGTAATAATTAGAAACTATATATTGAAGTCCTCAATATAATAACATAATATAATATTTCATATATAGTTTTAAAATGTAATTTTAATTAAATTGTTTTCTATGATTTCATTACTGGTCTCTTACTTCCTATTTTTTTAAATTTAACTTTATGATAAATCTTTAGATAAAACTATATTGTTTGAGCCAACACATACAAAGATTGAACCTACGTATAATAAACACGTATTGGAAGACTTAATTTTATTTTTAATATATGAAATAATAGACAAAAGTATTATTCGAATAAAGTAATTACACTTATAACAAATTTCAGATATGTACTTTGCAAATTCAACATTTTTCTCTTAGTTATACAGAATATAAAATTACATATAATATGTTTATATTGTCAAATATCCATGTTATAATAGTCATTTTTGATTGTTTGACCTCAGAATGATGTTTATAATTTCAATTGTACCTACCTGTTATTTTCCTGTATGATAAATTGTATAAACTACATATATTTGGTACCAATAAATATATTATTATTATTATTATTATTATTATTATTATTATTATTATTATTATTATTATTATTATTATTATTATTACTATATTGAAAAATGTATTATTTTTTATTCACAATAAATTCAGCATTAATTTTTTAAACTGATAATTGACCAACCCTTCACATATGGTAAGCTACATATATATTTGGCTATATACTTGCAGATGAATGAGAAATAAATAAACGAAAAAAACATTAGAAGAAGTTATAGTTCAAAAAAACATTCTGCTTGTAGGTACTAAAAATTGTGCCACTTAGCTTAGAGTAATTTATAATTTCAAAATACTTAAAAGATGTAATGTACTCAACTCGCGACGTATTAAAATTCAATTTATGAGGCCACGCAAGTCAATATGAGGATTATACAGATATATGAATCTCTAAAATTAGTTTCATTGTTTAAATTTGTGTAATTTTAAGGACAAATTTGATGTGACATATAGAGATATTATACATAAGAGGAATAATTCTATGATTATAATAGAATGGAAGTTTAATAATAAGAAATGTATACAGAAAAATCAGAAAAATATATGTTTGATACTATATAATGTAGCAAAAATATCAGAAATACATGTACGCAATTATTATGTTTCTGTTATCTACATTCAATACATTATAAAATACTGTAGATATGTAGAAACGGTAAAGTTAAATTATAGGTAAAATTTGATTTATCAAATGAAATGTCATTTTTTTATAAAAAAATTAAACAATCTATGCATTTAAATTTTCCAAAGATATTTTGATACTCTCTAAATTTGTTTAAAATATTATAATTATTTTCAACGAAGACCATTATTATACCTAATTTCACGAGTTGATACGAGTATTAAATAAACAATTGATGTTATGTAGAATGTTTGTAGATGGAGCTAAAGTTTAATGCACTTATTTGTAATTATTCTATTGGAGAAGTAGTACTTTAATATGTTGTCTTTACGTGGAGATTTATCATAGTAAGCATTTGAAAATAATACTCGCCGTTATTTTAGAGATATAATTTTTATATAAATGTCATAATTGCCATGAAGTTTTATCACATAGTTCATATTGTACCTATATTGTATTATCAGAATCATATCTCTTTGTATTTATCACAAAAGTCAAAATGTATCCCCAGTACAAAAGTAGCTCCATCCAAATTTTCGCTATATTATAAGAAAAAAGTTAAAACAAAAAGAGTTTGTAATACAAGCCATGCCTTGTTTATAAAACACCAAACATTTAAGGATACCTTTTAAAAATACTCTTAGTATATATTGTTTTATACTAAAATAGTATCAGATTTTAAAGGTGGAAAATCTACATTTTGTAAACAAATTCTGTAGTATGTACATATTTTATTTATTGTAAAACTATACTTTGATTGATTATTTCATGTGAAATATTTCGTGTATTTTGTATATTTTAACCATTTTAGGCAAATATATAAATTAAAAACATGCAATGACGTTAATTGAAATAAATACCTATTAAAATGGGTATCTAAAAATACTACGATTATCATATTATAGCTACGAAATATCTATAATTAAAATTAATTTTAAATATTTGGCAATAAGAATATATTGCATAAAATGCATATGCTGCCATTATACATATTTATAGTGTTACTTTCATAATTAAATGATTGGGTACCTATTTTGTAATATGTCGATAGAGTAAAATATGAAACTTTAAAAATATTATATAACTATAATAATTAATTGTGATTTATAATAATTCTTAGAAGAATTTTTATTTTTATTAAAATCAGTAAGTAGCATATTTTAAAACTTTTATAAAGCAGAAGTCAGTGCTTATTCCCAAAAATAAAAGTTGCACTTTGATATTTGCAAAAAGTAAAGAAATTTGTAAGTTTTATTACGATATATCATGAAGATAACAAAATATCATTTGTAATGAATTCGATATGAAATAGACACAATAATAATACAAAATATTATTTTGAATTATTTTACATTTACTTAAACGTTTTTGTTTTCCCCCAACTGGTTCAAGCAAAATGATTTGAAATTACTATCTTGATCTCTAAAATAATCATTAGCAATATCCATATTCACATCACTGGTATCTACATAATCTATGTATATGTATTTAAGAATATAAATATATAACCAGTATTATGGAAACATAAGTATTTGTGAACTTTTGCAGACAATTATAAAGTTACTACATGTTTAATGTAAGGGCAAAGAATGATACCATGAACAGCCCAAATATTGACGAGATCTGCGTGCTAATAAATAATACGATCCTCATTTCTTACAAAGTGGATTAGTATTATTTAGTAAATATAGCCTTACACAAATTGATGCAAATATATAGTGTATTTTTAAAATTATTTAATTTGGTGGTTTGTAAACGGACATATGTATTTAGCAATCATATATTATACACTTTGATAAAATGTTACGTATAGTAAGGTATAAATTTAATAACATTTCACGCCCAAAATTCTAATTTCTGAAGTATAAATTGTCAATATTTCTTGTATGATTTGTTTATTTAGTTTTTAGCTTCCTCTATATATCATATTCGTTCGGTTTTAAATATTTTCCCCTTCTATTATTTTTTAATCTTCAAATGACATTTATATTACTTTCAAGAAGAAAACTATTTAATCGAAATTTAGTCGATGTTTTATTGTGTATATATTATCTAGTCAATTATCCATTTCAAATGAATGTACACCTGCACTAATATAGACATATAGGTTAAACGCTTAATGTAAATATATTATAACCAATATCCAAAAATATTACCTTCCTTTGTATCATAATACAAAAGTATATACAAATATGATTTCATTATCGAAACATTAAACATGTCAAATATACACATTTAAACAGATTGTGTAAAAGTGTTCAGAGAATATTTTACTAACAGAATGCTATTGCAAATAATTTTTGATAATATTTAAAGTTACTATTCGCCTTAGGGCGTTAAAAAGTTAATTAAAAAGTGTTGGGGTAAATATTGAACTGAGAAACGTACCTCAAGGCTTTATTTGTATGTTATTTAGTTCGTCTGTGCGACGTCCCCACGCTTTAAATATACAATTCAACTGTCCCAAAATTTTCAAAACAACCTGATATATATTTTGATATCAAATCTTGCTAGACAACAAAATGGTTTTCTATAAAATCAGAAGAGTGTATATATATATATGTTTCTTAAATGCTTACCTTAAATAAGGATTTTCATGTATATACAGAGGTCTAAAGAAAGTGGGATTAGCAGATTATAGTAGTGTTTATACATTTCTAATTTAATATAATAATATTATAATATTAGGGTTTATAATATTTCAAATGTTTTAAATAATATTGCTGATTCTCTATTTATAATTAGTTTATTTAAAATTAGTCTTTCTCATTAGAAGAAATCTCGACATCTACAGGGTTCATTAAAATTTAAGATTCTATAAAATTTCTACTTTATTAGAAATCACAATATTGATTTCATACTAGTTTTACAGTTTTATTATGAGAAAGTGTGAATCTTAAATAATCGTAATATTTCCAAAGATGCTTGCCAAGCCTCAGCTTCCCATGGAGCTGAGAAACTTTCCGGCTCTGGAACACCACAAGCGAAAGGAAACCAAGAACTTCAAGGAACAGCTGATAAATGACTTCCTGATCAAGTGTCCTGGGGCCAGGGCCCCCAGCTATTATAATATACAGAATACTATTAATCATGAATATTTCAAATAAATATCTGTACATAACTATTCATATTTGTTGACAAGTTTTTTTCTTTGACACTATATGTAATTTAGACATTTAATCACAAAACACTCTACATTTTATATATATATAATAATTAAAATTTCCGACAATGGTAAATACATTTTAAAATAAATTAATCGCAGAGTAAATATTGATAAAGTTTATTCAATTTATTTTGTTTGCAGTTGAAGTCTTCGCACTTTTCAATTGAAAGCTTTTTCGAAATAATTAATTAGAAAATAATAACTGTAACATGTTGTTAGTTTTATATAAGCATAAATAGAATCATTTGTACATGTATATATTTTTTACTATTAAACACATTGAACATATCGCTATATCATTAATCAGTCCTATAAAATGATCTAATATAAATATTTCATGCATATTAATTGCACCCATTTGTGTGAATCTCTATAAACATCAATACTATATTTATAATATTTAAAACGTATTTGCTTATTAAATTCTATTTATGCTTCGTTAGAAAATAATTAACCCACAACAAAATATTAAATCATGCTATACAATATCCAGCATTGAAATTTTTGTTGAGAAAGCGATAAATTTAATTCATACATATACATACTCGTGATTTCAGACCTTTAAACACGCTACCTTGAGTTTGTTAGTCTTAAATACTAGTAAATCTCGAATGATGAACATATTAAAAATGCACGCAAATTTGAGGGTATTTAAAAGAAGCCTATACGGATAAGAATTAATTTATCAGATCGCACTTTTTAAGGGCATTAATCAATATGGAAACATAGCCATTACGAATATAAAGAAAAGGGGTTTATTCTTATAATAAAACTAATCCACAGAATTGAAACTAATAAAAAATGGAATATTTTCTTAACAGTTGTGATATACATACATACTTCATTTAACTTAAAATAGACATAAGTAAAACCATGTATAAGTGCAACTAAGAATAAGTATAATATACCATATATCAAGAATGGTTTCGTTATAATAGTAGGTAGGTACTATCGAATTGTATTTTTAAAATATTAATATAATTTTAAGGTTTCCAAAATTCTACAACATATCTGCACGCACGGTTTGACAACTGCATAGTGCATATTATATTGTTTCCTGCTATGCGTGAGGTTAACAATTTTATCTTCAAAAAACCTCGTATGAAAAAAGATAATTGATATTCATTTAAACAACAAGAAAGAGAGTGTGACAAACAAAAGAAGCACTAACATGTAGCAGAGAAGTAAATTCACAGGAGAAATAAAAGATTTTTTTTAATACACAATTCTCTTTTAAATTTTTAATGCATGTATCTGATCTGAATTAGATGGCGAGTTTGTTTTTTTCATGTGACTCAATCTAAAACGATAGAAATATAAAAATTCTAAAATGTCGTATTTTCCTACAGTACTATAACATCTAACGGAAACACTAAAAAACTGAGGCTAAAAGATGCGACTATATTTAACTACTATAAAGCGTAATTTTTCTACAATTTTTTCCCTATACCACAATGTCCAAGAATGTTTCTACTTATTCAAAATATATTTGTCAGTGCTTTTCATCTGCAATCATTCATTTCTTTTACTATTTTTTTCAAAATAGAAATATATTTTGTGTAACTTCATCTACTCCACGTAAAATATTTCAATTATTGTGTGTTTATTTATCTATATATTAGTTTAATATATTTAATGTACTTTTTTGTGTCATTATTTAGACGCTTAAGATAGATTAAATTTCTTACATTTTAGGCAGCATTTTGTTTCTTCGTTAATTACATTGTATAAATTAAAACAAACAATTTTAATTTTATAAGTATTTATGTATATATTTATCTGTGTGTATATCTTTTACAGATACAAGATCTCATACAAAGAAGCTGTACGGGCGCCGAAGAGTGGAGCGATCCATGACAATCAACCTTCTGAGGAGAAGATGTGACTCAAATAAAAATAAAAATTGAAAATACCATTTATTATTTTTTATCATCATTTCTTTTACTTACATATATACATACATCCCTTGTTTTGCTGCAATTTAACGCTCATTTTAAAAACAAATCAGAGATGTGCTCTTTCCTGCACTACTACTGCAGCTGTACTACAATGCATTGCATACATACAACAAAGTAGAAGTTATTGTATTTATTTATTTAACTGCTTGTAGTTTTGTACTATAAACAGAATTAATAGAAAAAGGTTATGCGTACTTACTATATTTTATTCATTTAAAAATATGCAAGAAACTTTATAATGTGCCTGTAACCCACTCTTGTTTTCGTTTTTATAACCATTTAGTTACTTTCACTATTATCTCATATATTACAATTAATATTTTGTCATTGTACTATTTTACAGTCTTATATGAATATAAGTAACTGATTTTATATTTCTACAAATTATTTGAACTTTTTGTATTAAAATAGTCATAAATGCATAATCCTGATATGTTTCCCTCATTCTTTTGGTCCTTATGGTACAATTTTGTAAAATTCTACTCAGGTAAATCAAAACAATTTACTGCAATATATCTTTAAGTTTATTAACACAATGTTTTAATATTAAGTGTATCATTTTGAAACAAAACCACTAAACAAGATGTTAGATTTTAGTGTACTAAATAAAGAATGACGATTAAATTAATGAGTAAATTTAGTTAGAACAAAGTGAAACAATACATATTGTTATAATTATCGTAAATGTAATTACATAGAAATAATTAAAGATAAGGTATATACATTAATTACGCATTACTTTGTCAAGAACTATATCAGTAGCAAACGTATCGCCTATAAACTACAATCTGAAATTGCTATATTTTGAGTCTACAGATAATACTTAATATATATCCTATGTCAGTGATGCCTATATACTAAGTGGTTACACAAATTTATATAGATATTTCATTGTCTATACCTAATGTTATATAATTTAAATTCAGTGATGTTAAAAAAATCATTATTGACTTCTAACACATGGGAAGACAGAATTGGACATTTTAAGATCATATAATGCTCCCGTTTCCTGTTTCCAGCCTTAAACCTGCAACCTCGTGAGTTCTGTGGAAGTATGCAAACCAATATTGACTGCGCCCAAACCCAAATTGTCTAACATCGAAGGAAAAAGGAAATTTGAATACTGCCGATTGAATTTTCCCTGACCTGGAATAATATTGAACTGGCATCGAATATATATTTTTAATTAAAAGAATCATTTTTCCACGTTCCAATTTGTATAATATTTAAATAATATTTGAATATATTTATAATAGTTAATAATTTAAAAATTAGCATTGCATGAAAAATTAATTGAATAATGCGTATATATAAAACATATCCACACATATATATATATATTAGTGATATATATTCGTATCGTATATGAAAAAATTTGTATAATATATTTCATTTCATTTTATTTTGATATTTCATTTAACACTTCATTTATTCACTGCCCGTGATAGTTTGAAATTAATCCCTATTTCCCTACTATAATCTCTTCTACCTTAGCATCAGAGCGCTCTAGTCAGTGAGTTTGTTTTCTGCGGGATAGCCAACGTGTGCTTGATGCGTCCCCAATTGTTTGAGAAGAAATGGAACAGTATTTCTTTATCAGCCTGTGGTGTGCGCGCACTATATTGTATTTAACATGTAGGCATACTCAAGGCATAAAAGCAGAAAAGAAGGGGTAACCGTGAGTGAGAGTGACCATAGTAACATAGATTTCGGTATTTTCTTCAATGTTCACCACATGGCTTCTTTCGTCTCCGTTTTGTCAATTCGAGATAAAGATATTTCTTTCTTCCGGTTGGAAGACTCAGATTCTGAGTGTTTTTATCGATTACATGGTTTTAGTTCGTGCGGCAATAATATATTCTCTTATTTATGTACCTGCATGTGTAGTGTTATAGGTGTGTGTCCTATTTATTTTGAAACAAATTAAAAAACAGTTCAAATAATAATTTGTGATATTAAAAGTGATATTTTATTAATATACATATTTTGTACATTTACAAAAAACAGCATATATTGATATTACATACTTAGTGTATTTAATTATTTTTAATATTAAAGATTATACCTATATATATACTGATATTGAAGCCATAAAACATCACTATATATTGAAATTTTATCAAAATCATAAGAAAGCATGAAAGTGGTGTATATGTATATCTATAGAAGACAGGAAACATATTTTTAAGACTTTCTTTCTAATCATTAGGTATACATTTGTACAAGAAGAGAATTACGAAATTTCGCAAAATATGAAATTATCAAAGAAAACTGTATAATAAAACATAATATGTATATATATATAGGCTAATGATGGAGATAATATATATACGACAGACGCTGTGTTATAGAAACCACATTTATATAAATTTTATATAATTGTTTTTAAGCCTATTATAAATTAAAGACCTCTTATAGTTTGAAAATTTAAAGAAATATATGCCTAAAGGTAAATATGTCATTTTTATGCAGTAAAGGGATATCTATCTATGTATATAAAAAATATAAGTTAAATTTTAGAATGAAGTAATAGTTTTTAAAATGAAATATTTCAGGGTACTGATTATTTTAAATTGATATTCAAAAACTATTCCCTATAAATTTTATCGACATAATATTCAACACTTCACAGGACTTGAAGTAAATTATCAAATTTTAATGTTTTAAAATAATCATTTAATTTAATGGTAAAAATAGAAGTAAGAGATAATCATAGAAAAATAATTAAAATGTCGACTTTTAATTATTTACCAAATAATTGAATGATGTTATCATTATTTTTTCGTTGATACATATTCGACTAATTATAGTATAATTATCATTCAATACTATAAAAGTCATAAAAACGTGTATGTTAAAATATGTTAAAGTAACTCGTCAAAGTTTGAAATAGTCATTTATTTTGTATTTCATAAAAATAATTCTGCTTAAT
The DNA here is from genome assembly GCA_036023295.1 of Invenusta paracnida. Taxonomy (NCBI): domain Eukaryota; kingdom Metazoa; phylum Platyhelminthes; order Proseriata; family Coelogynoporidae; genus Invenusta; species Invenusta paracnida. The sequence continues at coordinate 13,881 of JAYRBW010103235.1, forward strand.
TTATGAATATATTTATTGTTTTTACGAGATTATACTATTTTTTTAATAAAACCACTTGAAATTTTTGTAAATAGATATTATGAAAAATTTTGTATAGCTAATTACCTACATAAATTATTTGGAATTAATATTATTATTTATTTTTGTTATCTTAAAAAATCACAAAAAATCGATTTTATATGAGAGATAATAAAATTTACTACAGTATTCCTAATGAAGTTTTATGATTATGTAATCATATATTTTTATTACATTTGGAATATATACTTTATAATTCCACTCTCGACAATAGCAACAAGAAATTCTAATATGACAACAATTTCAAAAAGTACCAGTGTCTGTTCCGAATCTTCCTAAAATTTCACAATCGGTATTGTAGAAGTCTATACCGGAAACTCGCCAGAAATCAACTCATTTAATGCATATGGTTTCCACTCAATACCTAAGCTGGTTTACAAATTCACCGCCCATCTTTTTGCAGACACAATTTGCTGCAGTTATAATCTTTCAATTGCCTCTCCAAAATTCATACCATCTCGCCTGTTCCAAAAACTCGAAACCCTACCATAAAAAACCTGAAACATATTTCCCCTCTTTCTATTCCTTTAGAAAATTTAAAATCTTCATCTTCCGATTCCCCCTCCACAATACCTTCAGAAAAACTTTGGTGACGTCCAATTCGATTCGTTTCTGATATCTCCGGCATTCCTCAGGGAACTGTGCAACCTGCATCACATTTTACTTAGCTGCTAGCAGCCTTTGTAAAGTTCCCAATGACTCAAGCTGTATGTATTATTGAGTACATTGACAATACAATTATCTGAATCCCTATTGATTCATCTCAAAATTGCTGACACTCATGTAATATCCTGGAAGAACACAAAATATATCCAGATTCTCCGTTAACAGCTTTAAAGTAAAAACCGACAAGACCAAAACTATTTTATTATAAAGATATTTCAATTGCAAGAAACTTTAACATCCCAGAGGTCTCTCTAGATAACAATTCCAAATATCTGGGAATGATATAATGTTAGCGTTAACGCCAAATTTTACCTCCTTATCGAGTTTATCATTAAAACAGTGTGCAGACGCATGTATGCATTCAGGTTAGGCTTATAAGACAATCTTGGTATGTGCATCTACCCTATTCATCCGCTCACTTTATCGTTAAAAATGGCCATATTAAAATAATCTTCATCGTCTGATCTGCTGCTTCTAGATTTTTATCTTCTCTGCCAATGTGATTAAATTCTCCCCCCCCTTATACAACAGTCAACTTGAAGCAGCGGATCCGCTGCGCACAAAATTTGTTCAGAAAAACACAAACTACGTTCTTCCCGTCCGCCTTCATCACTTCGAGTTTGAAGACCTATTAAACCCCCTTCAAAAACCTCTTTTAAGTCGCTTTTTAAAAGCTTTTCATTTTCAGTTACACTGCACGATACAATAATGCCTCGATTGTTTGACTGGCCTCCCTTTTACGTATTGTTTTTTGTTTTCTTGTCAATATTTGGATTTTAGAATTTTTCTGTATTACTTTCTTTTTTCTTGCACTATTCATCAATATATTTATCTGTGAATGTGACTCCCATTTAGTACATGTCATACATTATCTGTATATTTATTTTTATTTATTATTTTCTTTAAACATGAAAAATAATATACTTTCTCCAACATAGATAACTTTCTAAGTCTTTCTAATTTTCATACTGCCTTATTCTACAGGCAGAAAATAATACAGTGCAATAAAATTAGTGTAACAGACTTTGTAGTGTAAAGCTTCTAAAAATGTAGATTATGTATAACCAAAGATTCTTATTCTTACATAGTTTAATGCACCAAAAATCATGTAATTGTTTTCTGATGCAAGCGTATTTATTTTAAATTTTTACATAATTAAAATTTACTTTGTTTTAAGATAACAATATTCATTACATTACTTATGGTATATTTGTATATTCGGAATATATTTTAATATAATATATATAATATAATAGTAATATATAATGTATTATTTGTGAAAAGGGGTTTTGCTTTCAAGACAAGATGTGATTATATTAACAAACCACATAACCTCAATTTAAGTGTATTGTTTTAAAGCAATTTATTACGAAGATATTGCGTTCGGTATATATGTTTTATACGTTAAATATATAATATTATATTGTTATATATTATATATATACTCGTATTCGAACTATATTATAGACAACAGGTTATGTTCAATTTTTGGATTGGCATTATCTCAATCAAATTTACTAGTGTCAGTCTCAGCAAAATAAGCAAATCGATATATTATAAACGTAAGGTAGATAGATAGGAAAATTCTCGCCTAGGCGAATAATATAAGACAAACTAATAAATTATATACTTAAAGTAGATATGAAAATTCTAGCCTAATAGAATTAATACCTATTCATAAATCACCTTTTGCAATTCATTAATACAAATATTCAGTTCAGAAGCGGCAGTTTCCAAGCAGCCGTAGATTATTTAATTAATTAACGCAATACATTAATTTGTAATCGGCGTTATGATCTTGATAATGTCTCAAGGATGTAAATAGGCTTTTGTAGGGTAACATTTTTGATCAAATGACCTTGATATAAAACTGTTAAAATATCGCTATTGATTTAAATATCATTTTGTCGTGTATGAAATTGAAGTAATATTGGTAGTTACCAGACAGTCAATGTAGGTATAATACGTTAATAACAGATTCTAGATAACCGTTTAGGCAGTGTTCCTCAAACTCTTTTTTTCCGGATGGTCAAGTGAAACATATAAGACACGTGGTCGCAGTTATAACATAAATAGATGAATAACATAAATAAATTTAAGTAAACTTAGTCACAGAAAGTTAGTTTGCCATTCATTTTCTACATGTCCTTAAGAGTAATCATGTTATACAAGCAGCGCAAAGTGTTTGCGATATATCTATCCAATGAGTAGTTATTAATTAATATTTAAAAAAATTAAATTTGATTTTCAAGGTAAGTGGCTGGTAGTGGTTTAATCAAAATTCATTTTGGTTGATATTATTGTTTTTTATATTCTGGTTAAAACGTTTTAATATTGTTATTAATGTACATTTTATATACATTATCTAGATATTATTTACTGACAAGCAAGCATAAACCAAGGCTGGCGATAAGATTTCTTATCGCCGGTTCTCATCCAAGTAAAAACAATGAAAAATCAATGATTCTCAACTATTGAAAGACAACAGAAGCAAATTTAAGAACCTATTAAAACATATATTTAATCAATAAATTAAAATAATCCATTAACTAAAAGCTTCATCATCATTTTAGGCTCTGTGAATTATGTACTTTGATTTAACGCACTGGACAAATAATCTCGATATTCCACCCTTATTACAGACCTTTGGATTCATTATGTTCCTTTGTCTTCTTTCAAAACTTAACTCCCATTTCTCCAGACATTACGTAATTATTATACCTATTATAGTATTTAATACACAAAACTTCCTATATAATATTTTAATCTAACTGAAATTCAAAACGCTCCCATAAGGTCGCTAGACATCTAGACATTAACGACTACCACACCGTCACTTTACAGAGTAATATTCAGTTTAACACTTACGAGAACACATTACATTTGACCTCAAATACAGGCTAAAAGAAAGAGCAGGACAACTATATTTTTGATATCATAGTTTTGTCTATGCCAGTTTATTCAATAAATATATATTCGATAATACCTTAAAACGTTTTTGTCTTTAAATAAATACAAGTCATCAAAATTTAATTTTAACTGTTAGCCTTCTATAGTAATTTGATTAATGTTTTATTTCTAGTAATAAATTAATATAAGCCAAAAAGGGAAAAAAATATGTTAGCTCAACCTATAAAAGAAATTAAATATCCTTTAAATGTGTTATCTCTTTAGTTAATAATATCGGACTTGAGCTAACTATTTAAAAAAACTATTATACTAAAAGCATTTTGTCTAGGATATTTATAATTGTATACCTTCATTCAATTTAATGTGTTCTCAATTAATTTTATGTATTCATTAATTTAACTTTTGATATTTCTATTAAATAATTTTTTTAATTATAAAAAACGTAGTTAGCATAAGTCCAATGCTATTAATTGAAGAGCAAACACATTTAACAGATATTTCATTTCTTTTATGGATAGCTAACACACTTTTTGCCATTTTTGGCTTATATTAATATCACAATTTTTGCTGAATACATTATTAATAGAATATTTAATGTAGCATTTGATTATATATAATTGTGAAGGTATATTAGTCACACAATTTAATTTTTAAATAAGAAACAATGGTTGCTATGCAAACTCTTGCCCCCTAGCAACGGTTAGTAGGTAAAAACATAAGTTTTCTCACCTCCGGGGAATTTTAATATACGTTCAAACTGTCGTAAAAATCGCTCAAAGTTTAAGGGGTGTTACTGGGTCTAAACAGTGGTTGTTTAGCGAAATATAGGCCCTAGCAACGGTCGCAAGATAAAAATATTATTTTTCTCATATTCAGGACATTTGCAATATATGTTCAAAATTTCATAATAATCCCTTAAAGTTTAGTGAGTGTTATTGGGTCTCAATAATCATAATCATAATCATAAGCGTAATTTCTAAATTAGGCGCCAGGGCTTATTTAGTAGTTTTTGGAAACTGGGAAACCTTCCTATGTGCGCTACTGGACATGCTAGAAGAATACTTAGGAAAAATAACTATTTGCCTGTGTATAATATGCCTGAAGAAATTCTCAATTCTTTAAATACTTACAAAGATGCAGAATTCAATGCAAGATTCAGATTGACAAATGTTGTCATACATACCCCCGTAAAGATTAACTTAAGTAATTATTTGAAAATGGAGTATTATGATTGTATTATTATGCGAAAGAAAACAAGCCTGATTATTAAATGGTAGAACTTGGAGTGACTTTATGTTATTTTGCATGTAGTTCCTTCCAGATTAGTTACATAATAAAATATAGCTTTCGTATAATTATTATTATTAGCCAAAAAAGGCTAAAAGTGTGTTAGCTCATATCATAAAAGAATTGAAATAATCATAAAATATGTTAGCTCTTTAAAAATATATTTTGGCTTGAGCTAACTATTTTTTTAAATATTGTCAAGCTTCTCAGAAGGTAATTTAACTGTATTTAATTAAATGTGATATCTAATAAATTTAAGGTATCAAATTGTATGTCTTATAGTAATTAACAAATATCTTCCTTGAGCTGTTTTGAAAAACTCGTAGAGATACCTATACTCAGGTAATATAAAATTTAATTTGTTGTTTATTATAGGCACCTATCCATTTACCTACTT